>NW_010585305.1:289544-309245 GCF_000705375.1 Tinamus guttatus
GGCTATACCACAAGTTGTGTGAATACAAGCATCTTCAGAACAGATATGTGGGAAGCTGTTTGGCTTTTCTTTAGGAAGTGGATAATTCTGTCCTGTGGCGGGTTACAGGAAAAGGAAATAGCACCAGGGCTAATAGGACAACTCTTGCTTGGAGTCACTAGACCTGACAATGGAGTCTGAGTTAAGATCGTGACACTTACTTCTTTTTCATGGTGCAAGTTGATTGCGGTTGATTGGAGGAAAAAAAAAAAACAAAGAAGAAGAAAAGTCAGAAAAAGCCTCCTGAATATTTTCTCTTGGATATATGCTCACCAGATGTTCTCTGTGACCTGGTCAAGCCAGGATGTCTAAACAACCTAGGCCAAGATGAGCAGAGCCCATAGAGACAACATGTAAGGGATGGAAAACAGCCTATGTGTACATGTACTGCCATTTGCAGGTGTTGTATGCATGCCTAGGAATCATGGTTATATGGATTTGTCTTAGTTTTGATGAAAATCCATCGGAATAACTTCTGCAATAGGTGAGTTGATAAAGCAAGAGATCTCTCTAAAACCTAAACAGCTGCATTTTCCTATGCCTCTATGATTGTAAAAACAAGCCATGCCAACCTTTTTAGAATGAGCTATAGTCTTATTTCATCCCCGGAATGAATATTCATTGATTTGATGCTCAGATCATTTTATAATTTTACTTCAATCTTTCTAATTGCAGCACTTTATTAATCTTTGACAAGAGAGGCAGTGGCTGGAGAAAAAAAAAAGGAGAGTGAGAGAAAGAGAAAGCATTCTTTTCCATGGCCCCAGCCAAGAAAAATACATTTAATGAAGTTATGTACCATTACCAGCAAAGGCCTCTTTCAGCACGGGAAAGTATAGCTTGGTTAAACAACCCCTTTGTCTTGCCTGGACATTTTGTCATAGCAAATCCCAGTGATCTGTCTTCTACATGGTGATTTGCCCTTGTGTGTCATCTCTTTCAGAAGCCTTCTCAGGGTATCTAAAATATTTTTTTATTTCCAGAAAACTAATGGAATTTAATTTTTAATTGATAACCAAGAAGATGTAGTGGGAGGAGGATGTGTTCAAAGCTAACTGAAGGTAGAGTTGCCAACAGCGCGGAGAGGAAGCCAATGGACTGTTAAAAGTATTTTTTCAGTGGACCTACAATTTCCTCATTTGACAATTGTGGTCAATACCACCTGTGAGAAAGGTGTCCCCCTCTGGGTGTGAATTCACACAAGCATACACAAACTATTTGGACACTTGGTGAATGATGCACCATACTTGTTTTTCCTCTTACCACCTGTTTATTTACTTGCTGAATTTCTGACAAATAAAATCCTATTCAAAAATCCAAGTAGGTTTGGAATAAATAACTCAGAGGAAACAAGCATTTTAGCAGACAGATAGTCTATCTGTCTGCTTCTCACAATTATTAAAGGTCCATTAAAGTTTCATCAAATTTAGTGAAAATTTCCTGCTACTTTGGAGAGGGAAAAAAAAAAAAAGAGCTGCTTAACTGGAGAACACTTGGAACACAAGCAACTTTGGGGCAAACAGCAATATGTATATACCTGCAGAATATATATCTGGAAGAGAACTAGCAGAAGTGAGTGAAGTTCAAGGTACAGTAGGCCTCAGGGAAGCAAGAAAACATGAGGAGACACTGAGGACTTGCAAATAGGAGACAAAAAGGAGAAACCTAGGGTTATTGGCAGGAAAAGGGTTTAATGATGAAGGACACACCTGGAAGGAATCAGGTGTTATTTATTTCAATCAGGCAATCACCAGTCTGTTTGCTTTATTTCTCAGGAAGCTTCCAGCCTGAAGCCTTTAGGCTTTTTGATAATTTTTGCTATAGGTATTGAGATAATATTCAGAACCTCTAGGCAAAGATGGGATTCTCTTTTGCTACTTACTGCAAATAATGAAAGTCTGCTATCTGCAGAGCTTTATTGTCTTCAAAGATAAGGTGAATGATCTGGAAGACAGAGCCTGAAAGTCACTTTGTTGCAGCCTCATGGAGAAAGGGACTGATAAAGGTATGTGGAATGTTATATCCTTTTTTGCCTTATTTAGGCCCTATTAAGTATTTATATTGGTTAGATCAGATGGAATTGGTCAGTGTATACTACAGAGAGGTGTCTGAATGACTTAGCTATGAAGCTGCTTCAACTGTGTTTGGTCTATTTCCTGTGCATATTCAAAGGTATTAATTTTATTTGCTGAGAAATGTTTTATAGGCCAATTAAACTTTACACCAATATTGCAGAGTAGCCTCTGAGTGCAAATTTGTTATGGTTATCCATGTTTATGTTTGGTGGCTAATTCTGTGGGCCTCACACATGCATTGCCGCGTAGCCCATATGTTGAATTACAACAGTCTGCACAGGCCTCAGGTACTGGTAGAGGCAGGGGGAAGAGGAAGGGAAGGTCTTGTAATGAAGTGTATGTTAAGGAAGTAACACTGAATGGCAACTAAATCTATAAAAAATTTTTCAAGAGTCCACTTAGACTGCATCCTTACCAGAAAGAGGAAGAAGGCTTGGAAGTATTTTCAGGCACCGTAGTGAGATTATCTGTAGTGTTAAACTATTAGAACGGTCTATGGCATGATTTTGTTTGTGCCTGCTAATAGTGTATAACTTATTCTTTTTAAGTATGGTTCAGAGACTACTCCAGTGACTATTCCAGGAATCTGTTTTCAGTAGCCAGCCTGTTTTGAGGGTCTGGGAGAAGTTAGAAGCTGGTCAAAGCCATTTGGTTTTCACGCTAAAGAATGTTCCTGAGAAAATTTGGTTTTATTAGTATTGCTGTTTTTAGATGTTTAGAGTTAATCGGCTTGCTGGGAGGGGAAGAGAGGTTTCACCTTTCTCCAAGGTGAAACTTTCCTCTGTATTCCTCTGCAGTAGGAAACAAGGTCTATTTTCTGGTATCATATGGCAAACTCCATAAAAGAGCAGGGCATCTGTGTCATTCTTTGTGACTTTTGTTAACTTCTATGACACAGAGAGGTGTAGCTTTTGGTCTTTTTTTTACAAATCTCCACTTTGCTGTGCAATAGGAGAGTCCTGCAGCGTGTGTTGTGTGGGAACATATAAAGTGGAAGACCTGTGGTTCCCCCTAAGCAGAAAAGCTATCAAAGGGCTGCTGCAGTTGAAGAAACAGAATTTAAGTCAGGTGATCCATCTGCGGTCACTGTGTTGAATTGGGGGGTAGGAGAGAGAGGGGGGAGAAATAATAATCTTAAGTGAGAAAAAGTGGTTTTTGCTTGTTTTGTTTTTATTTTGTTTTTAAGTGGTTTGCATTTAAAATCTTAACTGCTGATTCATGTATTGAATATTTTTTATGTGTGAAAACAAGGGCAGGTGTCTTAACTGGTCTATCAGAAGCTTTACCCACTACATCTTCCTTCATCTTTACATCTGGCTTATGCAAAAGAGTTGTGAGGTTAAAAATTCCTTCTGATAATTTTGTAGTATTCTGTGAAGTATCAATGTATGTTTTCTTTCTGTGTTGTCAGCTATGTTTCAGGTTATGTGTTTTCTTTTAAACTGAATCTTTTTTCTAGAACCCTGTAACATGAAAAAAGTCAACAAAGACTTATTTTGTGGAGAGTTTCTTCCACTATCTCTCTATTCTATTCTACACCAGCTGCCCTGCAACGGACGTATGTTTGAGCAGGCTGACTTCAGAAAAGGATGTGAGAGACTGTTGCGCTCAGAGGAACGAAGTTTGTTTTTCTTTTCTTTTCTTTTTTTTTCTTGCTGCTCTAAATTGCCCAATCAGCAGAGGAAAAAATCCGACACTTCAGAGAAAAGCAAAAGGGGGGACTTAAAATCTCATTCCCCAAGAAACTGATTTATCTTTCAAGATTTTGGGCTTTTTCCTCTTCTCCTCCTGCTATGCCTATATTTGTCCTTCTAATAACATTTTTATAATATACCATTACACAAAGAACACAGCAAAAGCCCATTCAGCTCAAGCCCAGCTGCTTGTAAAGACTGCATGAATGAGCCATTTTTCCTTTGCACTCTGCTCAGTGTGTTTCTCAACACCTCTGAATTTAGTGTTTTTTTTTTTCTCTCTCCCTTTTAAGGAGGAATTGGGGCAGAAATTTCCTTTTCATAGGTTGGTTATCATTTATCAGTTCTGCTCCAGAAGCATGTGGAACATCTCTTGAGCTCAGTATCTGGTGATCCAACAAGCCCTTTCAGCAGTATTAGTCTTTTATCAATTCACCAGAGAAATACACTACGATACATCATGAAAATTATATCCTTTAGATGTATCATACCCACTAGACCTATGAAAATGTTAGCTATTGTGTTCTGCTTCTAGTAGATGATAGAGGCAAACTCTCCCATAAGAAGGGCCTATTGAGGACTATGCAGTAATTGCATAACCCATGGCCACAAGAAGCTGTGGATATTTGCATTTTTGTAGTTTCAGGGTGAAGTGAATAAATTGAGGGGAAAATGCATCTTGGGGTATTTGAGTTGCTATCTTTTAATCCAGGTGGACAGTGAGAAAAAGGCAGCAGAAACCAGTGATGCTTATCCTGCTCTCATGTTGTTCCTAGGCAACGCTGTGAATTCCTGGCAAAGAAAAATGCCAGGTGAGATTTCCTTATTTTCTCAAAGTTTTATCCAAAGGAAAAATTACATTTTTAAAAATCAAAATGCTTCATTTCCACTTGCCAACTTAAAACTGTTTTGCTTTACAACTGATCAACCTCAGTCTTCAGAAAACATTTTAAAAGTTCTTATTTCACAGAAAATCAAACATTCTGTATTTCATTCAAGTTGAATTTTGTGGAATGTCCTCCAACTATGCTTTGGAAAGCAAAACTAAACCGACCTTTTTTTTTTTTTTTTTTTTTTTTTTTTTTTTTTTTTTTTTGCATTGGGGTGACATGAAACTTCTTTTTCTTTCCTAACTTCCCAAATTGATTATATTCATGCAGCTGTCCTTGAGAAAAGAGCTGACATTTTTTCCCCATGCTATCAAATTTGCTATTAAAACAAAACAAAGAAATAACAGCAATGGCCTAGAGAAATAGTCATGGAACATTGGAAACCAAAAGGGAAATCTTGCCAATTGCAGTCAGTTTTCAACCCTGAAGGGAATGAGGGGGTGAATATTGTTATATAGTTTGCTAAGTCACTTGTAAAGCACTTTGGGTTTCTCCAGGATGAAAGGCATTATATGAACACAAGTTGTTATTAGGACTTGTGAAATGTGAAGACATTATTAAAGCTTGTGGTCAAATTTCTCTAGGCAAAAAAATTCCCCCATCAGTTTTGCTCCCTCTGATTGGATGTTTACAAGGTGCTTGTAACTGGCTGATTCCTTCCCCAATTTTAAACCCCATTTCAATGGTCATGTTCCTTTTCATTGGCAGCCTATTATTTAATTTCTCGGAAAGGAGTTTTATTGGGCAGCTCTCGGAGCCTCCTGGATGTCAAACACCCTTTCTTAATTGCTGTTTTTTATTGATACATCTTTTCTGGTCCCTGAGGAGCAAAGTTAGAGATTTCTTCATGGCTGAAGTTTTGCCATTTAGGAATCTGAAGTGAAAATGGCTCCAAGGTAAACCTTTACCATCATCACTCCCAGCATGCAGCACACCATGCATCTGTTGCTGTGGGATCATGTGACAGTGCGAGGACACTGGAAACAATATGTTCTGTACAGACTGCATATAAAATCTAGACACTGAAATATCCACTCACAGCAACAAATTCATTAATATGCTTCCCTACTTTTTGTAGTCCAGTTCTGCCAAAAAGCAAAATGCAAATCTCCATGATACTTTATTTGGTGTATGGGAACCTTTCTTCTACCTGCCAAGCATTTCTGTTACACCAAACCTCTCCCTGCCTTGTCTCCACCCCAGGCTTTAAAGAATTGACAGTGAGGCTGACATTCTGACAGCCCTTCTTTGAGAACTACCTCCACAGTACAGAAGATAAAGAGCCTGGATTCAGTCCATGTTTACCTGGATAGCTGCACATTTAATAGTAAATGCCACAGAGATAATGTGCTGTTAAGTTTTACAAGCAAATTCACTCAGCAGCTAGCTTGTGGTTTTTGGCATCAGCTCAGCGCTGCTCTCCCAGAAGGTCACAACATACAAAGAGAAAGGGACGAGTTAGCATTCATTTTAGATGCTTTGCTCAGAGGGAAGAGGATGGGTGCAACTTAGATTTGGGGCCAGGAAGGATGGCTTTGCTATTATCAGTCCAGTGAGACACAGGGAAGGAAAAAAAGCAAGGCTGGACTTAGATGTTTTGTTTGTATATCCAGATACTGGAGCACTGAATGCAGGGACTCCTGCAATATTCTCACCAAAACTCCCTGCAAATTGCAGGGTGAAACTAGAAGTTTCTCTGTGTATTGCTCTAATGAAATCATTCTGCCTGTCTTTGCACTGTCAATTTTTATAGCTTTAGGAGGATGAGCACAGTCAGGGAGTCTCCTGACTAAAGAACAGATCACTGGAAATGAAGCAGCAGCCTGGGAAACAATACTGGCTTTTGCCCATTTTTCCAGTCTGCTGGCAATGACTTCAGTGCATCCCCTCACAGATGTGCAGCATGTACATTTCTTTGAGTTAGGCTGCAGGTTTCTAAAGGAACTGTGCAAAAAGTCCAGCAGATTAGAAAGCACACCAGGATCCTTGCTTTATCTAATTCAGCAGAGGGAGAAGCAAATCTGTTGTTGCTTTCTACTCTCAGTGCAATGGTTTGCCAAACCCGAGGCAGTATACATCCTGCTAAAGCACAGACCGTAGTAAAAGGTTACTGGCCTTGTATGCATTCTTGTCTCTCTCTGAAAATAACAACTGGCCATCTGCAAAAGCACCATGGCCTCCCTTCCATGGCATCCTATCCCTTTCTTTGAAAGCTACAAATGACCCATACTGAAGAAGAGGGAGTAGGATTTACTATGTAGTAAAAAGGAAGATAAGAGAGGGGGTTTTGGAGAAGGGTGATACTCTGGATTGATTTAAACTGCTGTTTTATGTTTTTTGAGGTAGGGGTACAACAAATGCCTACAATGCTTTTACCATCTTCGATGCAAACACTTTAGTCTATTTTAAGCCCTTGGGGGGGAAAAAAGATTAACAGAACAGCATGTAAAGTGTTCTCAGCTGATGCTCAGGGGAGGGAAAGCTGTGAACAGGGAAGAAAAAGCCTTTGAAAGTTGCTGCATCCCCCAGTTTGAGCCATGTCAGGTTGAACTGCATGACTGCCGCGCTCCTGGTGTAGTTGTGGCAAGATCCCTGTGGTAGTTCATGGAGAAGTGCCAGACACAGGCATTTGTCTTGGAAGAAAGGTGCTCTGTGCTTGGATTGCCCCTCACAGAAGGGGAGAGGTGATCATTAATACTGTGACTTGTATTCATGCACTTTAGTCAGGAATAACAGGGGATAAAACCCAATCAGCTTTTGGCTTTCAATTAAGTCTTTTCTTCTCAGTTTCTACATCTTCTTTAGATTGTTAAAAGTCTTTGGGAAACCTTCCTCTGCTGTGGTTTCTCTTTTGTTGGAGGACTCTAGCTTAATGGTGGCTTTGGGAAGTCAAGGAATTGACCTTTGGGACAACAATATGAGTACAGAGGGGATTTGTGAATCAAGTCCTGAAGGGCTTCTGACTGTGCTACATAAATAGAGGAGATATTGCATGTATGGCTTGGCATGGTATAATCAGTATGTGTTGAAAACAAGTGAACTGCTTTTTCATCCATGGGAGAGTGTGTTTCTGCTCAAACTACTTGACTCAATCTTGGTGTAAGAAATTTATTGTAGAGGAAAAATTAGACTTTAACATACAGCCTTGCACTAAATTAGAATATATATTTTTGCATCATACTTTCACTGAATTTGGAGAAAAAGAAGGAATGTATTTTTTACTGGCTTCATTTATATATAGCAATACTTCGTGTTTTCACATTGCTCTGACTGCAATTCACAATTAAAAAAGGCCCATTAGCAAGTAGGCTCCAACTTTGCAATTTATTAATCATTTGAGCAATTTGAGCTCAGTGATTACTCCTGTAAAATAGTCATGTGAATGCTTAAATATGAGATTAGTACGCTAGTTGTAATATCTATATGTCTTCATGACATTTAATTGATTTAGGGTTCACTCTAGTCCCTAATTCCTGGCTCAGCAAGGACAGAGTTTTTCAGTCTCTTCAGGTCACAAACCCTTTCCAGAAGTCAATCATTTTTGTGATTCCCTATAAAAGTAAGAGTGAAAAATCTGCTGGTGATAACATGGTGAAGCTTGTCTAGCATATTTTTGCTCAGATTTTCTGAGAGTTTGGAAGGAATACTTGACCTTGGAGATGAAGGTGGTACAGGGAGGAGAAGAGCAAGATTTTCTTGGCCTCAGGGTGTAAATGCATTTAATTGCCTCACAACCCCCACCTCAATTGCCTTTCTGACCCTTCACTCCCTTCTCCTCATCTATCTATTTTTGTTTTGCAATGAACAAGCTGAAACATTTGTTATAATGTTATATAGCCTCACTGCAGTGCCTTCAAGTGGTGGAGAATCTACTGCTTTGGAGCTGTGAAATGCTTTCTTGATAGAAACACAGAAAACAAAACCTAGGGTGCTTCTTAATTAATCTAGATTTGTGAAAGCTGTGGGGAGGGGAGGAGGAAGAACAAGGGGTAATCATCCCAAATGTCCCTGTGAATTTGCTGGCTGAAATAAGTAGTCTTCTCATGTTGTCTTTGCTTCCCATGTACTTCTGTGTATCTTATGGGTTCAAGAAACCTGATTTGATGGAGAAAAGTCTGTATTCCTTTAAGTTTAGAGCATGTTTTCCAGGTTTCAGATTGTTCTTGACCATTGATGACTGTTTTACCCACTATTAGAATATGGATATCCAAGCTGGAGTCAAGATCCTGGTCAAAGTCGTCTTAAGGTAATATATGAAGCTAATTAGGGCTTTCTAAGTCTAGCTCACATCTCATAGTATAGTGTTGCACGTTTATGATATGAATGGTACATGCTTATGATGGTCAGCTACCCAAGTCACTCTTTTAGAAAAAGTCACATTTTCCCAAGTATATTGCCAGTTGTAGAGAACCTAAGTCTGTCTCTGAGTGTTTCCACTTTGATGAAGTGGCCCAGCAGGAACTCGAGAATTGAGTCTCTCAATTCTCTGCTTTTGGGTATGTGGATTGCTGAATGTAAAGGAGAATTGGGTATGTGGATTGCTGAATGTAAAGGAGTTTCTCTGGTCTCACTACCTTTGTACAGCACCTAGAAGAGGGCCAACAGCTTTTTCTCTTCCCTCACTTTTTTTTTTTTTAATTGACTTTGTCCACATCCCATCTCAGGTGAAGTGGCCCAGACTATTCTTTCAGCAAAACCAGGGTCTGTAATTCAGTTTCCAAATTCTATACTCCACCCCAAAGCTAGACCACCTTTTCTTTCCTGTGTTCTATCAAGCAAAGCAGTATTGAATGGCAATTTCCATATGCAGCTTATTCAACTTTGCAGCTTGCAGCATTTGATTTCACTTCTACACACGGTGACTTCACAAAGATACTTCCCTTTTTAGTGGTTTGCTGTGATTTGCAATTAGCTGGTGCTTTTCAGACAGCGTTTATGTGGCACTAGGGCTTTTCCTTGATATGGTTTCCGCATCCATGTTCTACAGGTCACTGTAGTTTTATGAGCTTATACCTGTACTGCATTTCTCTGCTGTGACTCACTAGAAGACAGCCAGCCTTTTTGATTCCAGAACACCATTTTACATTTCAGAACCTCCTTAGATGAAGATTACTGTGGATCTGTCAGTCAGTGACCCGTCAGGACAGATGTTTACAATTAACTTGCTCAGCAAATATAGCCCATGAGCTGCAGTAAAGAGTATGAATCATCTCTGTGCCCAGTTTATCATTTGGGGTAACCGAATAAGCAGCTTTAGTCTCCGAAACACTAGGTTAAAGCTAACTTAGCCATTTACATGTTTATAAATGCATGCAGTTTTTGAGAAAATTCTCTTCTTGGTCATTTGTAGGCAAGTAAGAAGATGCTGTCATTTCACCTATTCAATAGCCTTGTGGTTGCTGTCCCATCTCTGGAATTTTATATTAGCATATATCAAAGTAGTCTTGTTAATTAAAAGCTTAAAAAGAACTGGGATGCGTTTGGATCTGAGCATGGTTAACGTGCTATGGAAAAACTCCAAAGAAAAGAATCTCCTACTAATAAGGTACTAGTGGCTGATGTGACCATTATGTAAATCTTAAACTAAGAATGACTTCTCTCTTTTCACCTGTAGACACCTTCCTAGGAGAGAAATGGAACCATTACCTCACCACACATTTCATCTGATAGTGAAATTTCAGGTGGCTCTAAGGAGATTCTTTGGTACTCTGAATATCTGTGAAAACAATAAAAAACTTAAATGCTTTATTTTGTTTTGCTAGAAATTGATCATTTAATCCAGGGTATTATTGCTACTATTAGTTATTTTCTTTATTTTGCAGATTATACTGAGTACCAAGCTCTCTTTAACATCTGATCATGTGTTGAGTGTTTTTTTTTTTTTTTTTAAAAAAACATTGACATAACATCCATGAATTAAAATCACTCTGGCATACTTTTTTCTGTTTTGCTTTCATCTGACATAGTTTGATTAGCTTATTTTGGATACTCTTGTTACTCTGAACAACGTAGTGATATATACAAATGTCACATGCTATGGATGTTCTGCATATGTTCTATTTCTTACTTCTCTTTTAATTGTTTCTATTCAGGACTGGAGAAACTGAGGCACAGTGGTAATTTGCTTGTTCAGCATCATATGGATAACCATTGCTGAGGATGGGGGTATAATCAGAGTTTCTGAAATGAGTATGTTACTAATGAGGAGAGGGGGGGAAAAAAAAGACAAATCTAGGTTTTAATTCTCTGCTGGGGAAACAAATAGGTACGATGCTGAGTTTCTCCCTTAATTTGGGCCTTTTGATAACTGTGGGCCTTTTTTGCTGCTTTTCTGTTTATCTATTATTTTTTCTTTGATTCATTTTTATGTAAAACTCTTCTGAATTTGCCCAGAGCAAGAAAACTTTTCCGCAAGACTAATACATACTGGAAGCTATAATACTATGAACATTCTTCAAGAGGCCTTCATCGTTGGTTTCCCAGCTAAACTGCACCTTTGTAACAAGCTGACCTCTTAAGTGCTTTTCTGAGTCCTTGAATTTATTCCAGCCTTTCTTGTGGGTGTGAAACCTGATCAGTGTTGGTGGCTCTGCACAAAAGGATCTGGAAGGCTGGTGAAAAGCCCCCAGGCTTTTGACATGCTTTCTCAGATGGGGTCTTTAACAGAAGGGTTGGAAGTTTAACTTGAGTTTGCTTCACAAAATTCAAAGAAGGACTTGAGCATCAGTTGGTTTTCAAATTAAGCAAAACCCCTTGTTTACAACATAGTTTATTGTTCCTGGAGAAACTTAGATAATTAAGGTGTGCATTTCAACAAGTATCTTTTGTGCACCCTCTGAGACCACCTTTCCAAAATCTGACTTCCTTAAACATATCTGTCTTTGAAATAAGAGCTGTCCCTGGTGTGCTGATCAGTGTCAGACATGCTCTTTTTGGAGGAGGCCATTTTGACTAGCAGGTAGTTGTCATTCCCCCCTGTCCCCCAAAAAATGGTGTACAGCAGCAAAAAATTATGTGTTTTGGTGCAATGGTGATCAGGCTCTTCCAGGGCCCAGAGTCAGGTTGTCATTGGCATCGTGAATGCCGAATATCCGCAAATGAGAATAGTGGTGAAAGCAGAGCAGGAGGTTGTAGGATGGCTATGCAATGCAAGGGTCATGGCCCATGTACTTTAGAGTCACAGTCATGTTTGTTTTTTAGCATCTCTGTTTCAGATGATAGTCACAAGTCCTTAGAACCAGCCAAAGAATAATTAGTGCTTTTTCAGATGACAGGGGTTAGACTCACCAGTTTCTTCAGTTAAGAAGGTGCCTGAGGTCAATCAAAGTTCAGTTAGAGAGAACTCAACCATGTCTGATTTTATGCATGTCCCTAATGTGCTCTTAAGGAAAGCAAATATCACAGCCATTTTCCACCTTGGCCTTATTGTCTTAATTATTTATCCCTCTCAGGAGCTGTTGCTGGTGCAGAAGCTGGAAGTCTTGTGCAGGTGCAGACTTACCTATTAAAAAGCAGGGTTCATTACTCTTGTGGCCCACATGTTGGCTAGCCAGATGTTTCTCCATCCCTCTATTACTCCATACAGTTCCCTTGTGTTTATATGAAGGTAAATGAACTTTCAGGACAGCAACTTAGCTGTGCTCCAGGCATCTATCCTGAATGGAGATATATCTGAAACAGCATACTGCAGATGCTTGAATAGTTGTTCAAGTCTCCAGTGAAAAAGAGCAAAAGTACTGCATATTTCTATGGCTATAATTTGGCTTACAGCAAAGGGGAGCAGAGGCTAGGACAGCTTTTCTTTCTGGAAAGTCAGCTGCAAAGTAGCTGCTTAGAATCCTTACAAATCAGTGAGGAGAGATTCTTCATTCACCTGATATTCCTCTATTTTAGAAACTTTATAAATTGGGACTAGCACAGCCTTGCAGTGTTAGGAATAGAAACTCTTGCTCAATATTCACAAAAACAGTTTTTAGTGGTCTGGGATCCAAGTCACAGTTAAGGCATGACTGAAATGTAAGCAATAACAATAGCTGGTTGCAATTTGCAGTCTCAGCAAGGAATTTGAAGACTGAACAAGGAGACTGAACTGCCTCTCTAAAGGAGGCATAACCAGCCAGGCTGGAGGCAGTGCTGAGGGGCTAGTGCCATGAGAGCTTTACTTTGAGGAGGAAATGGCTCTTGCCGGCTCTCAGTCCATCTCTAAATCTCTTTAAAAAATCCAAAATGGATCTGGGAGAGGGAGAAAGAAAGACTACTTAAAGATCTAGTGCAAACAATGAACACAGTTTAATAGTCAATAAGCAGATTAAACTGGCCATGGATCAAAATGCATCCGGAATAGAGATTTCTTGCAGAAAATAAGACATGGAATAAACCTTGCTCTGTTGCTGGGACCCTAACCCTTCCTACTGAGGAAAGGGAGGAGAAGAAAATTACACTGTCAGCAAAGCTGTTCCTGGCATGCTTTCCTGCCCTGGTCTGTACCACCCAGTGGGGTAAATATCTCATTCTGATAATACTGCTGATTAAATGACTGTGGGATAAGGAATTTAATAAATTCCACACAGCATGTTAATGATTATCAGGCCAGGAGCTTTCTATAAATTGTCTTGTGACATATACCACTGGGATATAGGATAATTAAGGGAATAGTCTCTCCTGTCCCTAAATCTCCAGAGACTCTAGGGCGTACTGAACCTTCTGCTTCAAGGGTTATAAAAAGGGCAAATGGGATGAAATCAAATGGGATACATAGGTTGAATACTAGTGAAATCTGCAAGGTAGAGGTATGTCTTCTATAGTCTGTTGCTTATGGAAATTTAGATGACTTAGTAAGTAACTATTCATCCTGCATCCAGACCATGTAATATGCCTGTATGCATGTTTGATGGTCCATTTTGACTTCTGTTTATAGATATAAAAGGTATAAAAGCCTTTTTAGATAATATATGCCCTGTCTGCCTAGGGACAAGAATGAGATGATTCCCTATGCACTGCTTTACTCTTAGTCAGTCATGGGTATTTCTCCTCTGAGTCATTCTGCCTTGGGATGCATACAGTCCAGTCAGAGCGTATGTACTTGCTATTGAAATTTGTAGGATGTGTTACTTAATGTGAAATTTAAAATGCAACCTTGCACATCCTGCATTCTGATTCCCAGTCAGAAACTCTACTAATCCTGGTTATCCTGAAATATGTCTGTATGCATATTTGGACATCTTCGAGTTGCTTTTTTCTTTCTCATTTCAGAAGACGCCTTAGCAGATTGCACTTGCCCATTCTCCTGTGCAACCTGACAGACCTTTGGTGGAATGTTCAAAAGCCTTGAAGGAATTGGCAGTTATCTTTGGGTTTTTTTGTGTGTTTTTGTTTTGTTTTGTTTTTTTCCTCTCTCTTCCTTGCCCTCTCTTTATCTGTGAACTTGAGAAATCCTTACAAATTTCTCCATTCTATCAAGCACTTGCATGTTCTCTGTATGTCCAAAAAACTATTCAGCATGAGCTCCAACCCACCTAGGCTGGGCAAAGTTGCTTTGTGTACAGAGGAGACTGCATTGTCCATCTCCTGCTGTGTGAATTAAAGCATATGCCACATTTGGCAGCCCAAATGGGAAGATTTTACCTTCTCCCCATAACCATCAGGGAAACTGGCTTTGAGTTTGCTGTGAAGCAGCTGGAGTGTGCTAAGTTTTTCAGTATCTGCTTGCAGCGGACCTAAAACCTAAAGAAGTGTGAGGCTGTGAATATTGCCCAGAAAGGAAAGAGTTCAGTGGTGGTGTTTTTTTTGAGCTTTGTTTCTGTGTTTTGGAAATAAGTTGAAAGTTGTGTGTTGTTAGGTGTGTCTTAAAGCAGTGTTATCTATTGCTAACCAGAGCTTTGGAGTTTTTTTGCATCAGCAAGCTTTCAGTGCAATCTTGGTGTGTTTCAGTGGGTAGGTCTCCAAAGTGTGGACAAAATAAGGGGTTTATTATTTTTAATTGTAAAAAATCTTTTTCATTTACAGTCATCTTCTGTACAGGTCAACTGTTGGGTTGAATTGTATATTTAAAGGACCTCCTCCACCACCCCTCTCGGCTTCTAACCCTAACCTCCCCCACCCTGAGAAGGGGCTGATGTGCTTTGCCAATGAGTTTCATAACATCTCGCAAGACAGGAGATCAGGTATCCTGGCTCTCAGAGAAGAATGTGGCTGAAGGGGTTGATACAGGGTAAGCAAAGCTCATTCAGCCTGAAAGACATTGCAGCTGACTAGTGAAGATATAGGTTTACTGTGCCATAGTCTTGCTTTGTGACCTACGGTAACCTCTATGTTAGTGCTGCTATGAATTATGGCAGCATCTTGAACTTGACTGCCTTCCATAATGGGAATTTACTGCCTTGGTCAGTAATAAGGACAAAGAAATGTGCAGTATCAATCACAGCAAGTTACGAGTGCATGAGCCCGAGATAGCTCAGGGGACTAGCTCTGAGGTTAGCATTGGTATGAGAGCGACATCCATCTATTCTTCCCACCTGTCCCTGGAGCAGTCTCGTGTCATTATTTCTTGGTACATGACTTTTCAACTAGAGTAGGCTAAAAGACAAGACTTAATATGCTTGAATGCTTTCTATTTATAATGCTGCTGTGTTTATCAATGTAAGGATCAACTTGTGTAACAGTGCTTTCAGAGTGAACTTAAAAAAAAAATAATAATAATCAAGACACTCATGTTAAATTTGAGAAACTTAATTTTGGAATTTGTATTTTTTTCTATCATTTCCTTTTTAATCAAAGGCATTCTGCTCAGAGCTTGCTTTCATCTTCTTTTTTTTTATGGAAATCTTTACACTATGGAAGTTTCTGTAAAACTGAGTATTTCTGATACAGTCTCTTCTATGGAATCATAGCTAGTAATCTCCATTACAACCATTTCCCAGATATTTCCAGTAGTCATCTGACTTGATAAATCTGTTCTCTTTTTCTGATCAGGAAAGAGATCAGGAAATACGTACACAGTTTCTCTAAGTCCTCAATTTTTTTTTTTAACCAACAACAAAATGACTATTATTTGTTCTATTTTATTAGATATATTTCAAGGTTTATGTGATGATAGGGTCGTTCTCTAAGTGTGGACACTGGTAAGCTATAACCTTGTAAGCAGCTAATGGCTTTTTCTAATAATGTTAGATAAGTTGCAACATCATATTATATATATTTTCCAAATGAATTCAGCCCTGCTTCCTTTTATTTCAAAATTGTCATATTCACCATGCATTGAGCAGCATCAGTTTGCTTCTTAGTTTCTCTCGGTTGTTACAGAAGCTTCTCTACTTTTTAGCTGTTTTTTGTTTACACATTTTTTTCTTTTGAGTTGTCGTGTTTTCATTTTACTGTCACAATGGCTTTCATGAGACTGAAGGGAAAAGCAAACACCTAAGCACCTCTCTGCCAGGTGTTTTGAATCTGCTTCTCTCTTAATAAAAAGCAGTGTTCCATCTGCTCTTGAATGTGCACTTCTCTACTGCCAGTCTTATTCCAACCTCACACCCCTCCAGCTGTACACATGTTTCTTATTACCAGACAAGTCTGTAGAGGAGGACAGAAATTACTTGCTTGGTCCTCATCTGAAATAAATTCCCAAGATGAAGGATGGATTCTTAGATTGAAAGTTCTTGTACAAATAATGTGTTTCTAGTCCCCAACTATTTGGTCTTTTTCAAAAAGAAGCATCTTTCAATAAACAATGCCACAGGAAAGCTATTAATTTTGTTTCATTTTATTCTTGGGAAATCTTATTATTGACATGTGTTTTTTCTGAGTGATATTTCTTATGACTCGGCAACAAGTGAAGAGTGAACCATTCCAAAAACAAGCTGAGGGCAGACAGTTTAAATACCTCAGACTTTAACCAAGCAAATAACTTTGTTCTTTTCCAATCAAACCTGCTTATATAGTATATTTATCTTGTTTTGGGTAGTGTGTGTGTGTGTGGGGTGGGGGGACGACTTGTGTCTGCAAAGCGCATTATGGAAGCACTGTTTTTCTTATGGCATTTTTGAATCTGAAGATTGAGGTCTGGACAAGGAGGGATATATCCATATAGGTGTATGTCTGTGTGTGCATATATATGGATGTGTGCATGTACATAAACACACAAAACTTGTTGTGCCTTTCAGTGACATCCTGCAGTGGACTCAAACTCATTGTTAAAGTTAACATTAATGCTGCTTCAAGCAGGTTGCTGTTATAAGGATCTAATTTTATTATAAGATTCCTTATGATTCTGTGATAATTCAATGCTTTCCTTTATTAAAGCAGATTGATGCATGCAAGCTGTGTCAGACAAAAAGCTTATCTCTGGGTATTCTGTGAAGAGTGAAGTTGTCAATGTTAGTCTGAATGGTAGAGAGGTAGCAGGTTTGCCAGAGTGGAAAACAAGCTAAGACAGAGTTGTGTCCTGCAGTGATGGGCAAAGTGGAGTAGAATCAGCA
This sequence comes from Tinamus guttatus, assembly GCF_000705375.1. The sequence goes on from NW_010585305.1 coordinate 306,716, forward strand.
ACACAGTAGAGGTAGATCTGGATAATGCTGGCAGCCCTAGGTCAAACGAGAACAGCAGGAGGAGGAGCTGGAAGGGATGTCAAGTGCTGTCTTCAGTAAGTTCATATAGTTGCACTCAGATATCCTTGGTGGTCTTGGGAGCCTCAGGTCCTTGTGGACTCATAGTAACATCATTTTGGAAGCCTCTGTCTGCTATCAGAATGGATTTTGCAGCCATTCCTTGTTGCTTATCCTGAGATTGCTGTTATTTATGAACCCTGCTCTTCTCCTGGTTGGATTCATTCCACTGCAGCTATTCCAACGGGATTCAGATTTCCTTTCTAAAATAAATGCCTGTCCTACATCAAACTTCCTTGTGTCCATCTCAGTTTAGCATATTACATAGTTGCAAAATATTCCCACTGGTTGCTGATCTCTCCTGCTTGACACCATCTCATGTGACAACTTTGGGATGAAAACATTGCCTCTGTATCCCTGACTTCCTTTTCCAGGGCAATGTTTTTCTGTTCACTTTTATTACTTTTATGGAAACAGCCCTTCTGGGGGAAGGTCATGTTTGTGGTGTTTTTGGGAAGGCAGGGAGTGTATTTGGTCTTAGCTCACAGCAGCTAGAGCACAGTATGTTGTTTCTATAAATGGGCCACTATGCTGTTTTGTTATGAAATGGCTTTTGATATAGGATAGCTGCAGACTTATAGCTTCCAAATATATTCCAGCCTTCAATAAAAATGGCAGATCTCTCTGTCCCTGCAGGGTATGCACATGTATATGTTTCCAAGGGCTCAGTTGTGCCATCCTACATCTAAACTGAGAACAGCTGGCTTACTGTTGAGAGACAAGTGTTGTTTGCACCTTTCCTATCTCTTCTGCCTATCAGCTCTGGATCTGGACTAACCAATTCTGGAAGAAATAAGGATCAAGAAATGGTGTTGGAGTTGTCTGGTTATAACATAGATCCCAAAATGGTGTGAATTTCCTAAAGAAAGCAAGCTGTGTGTAGGAGAAAGTACTCTTCCAAATTGTGATGTTGGATATTGGTCTAAGTCAGACTATACAAGAGCCATGCCCAAACTTGTTACAAATTAACTTAATTATCAGGCTTTCAAAAACTTTCTTGACCAGTGCATATGAATGTACATACTCCAGCACTGTGGCTTTTATAACTGTTGGTATTCTGCTAAGTTTTTACAAATAACTTTGTTTTTATCATTTCCTGTGGCCAGCAAGATTGAGCAGGGACTGGAAAAAAAAAACATTAAGCAAAACACTAATAAAATTTCTGAAACAGTTTTACTGGCAGCAGTGCTGAAGTTTTCTCCAGACTAGGTTCAGAGAAATGTCCAAGCTTCTAAGTGTTTGCTTTTTCAAATTCATCTTGAATCTTACATGGTTTGCTCATCAGTGTCACCTGAATGGGACACTCTCTTTCCTTGGGATAATCAAACATTCCCTTAATGTTGCCAGGTGACCCTCAGGTCCTGCAATAACATTATTCAGAGAGACAGAAATGGGACCTCAAAACAAAGCCCTTCACCCTTCTTTTTTCAGGAAAGCATCAGGTCATTCAGAGCAGGAGGTCCATAACTCCCTGAGAAGTTTTGACATGAAATGGGAATTTTTTGAGGAAATATTCCAACTGCTTAAGGCTAGAGCCTTATAAACATTTATTTTCTGATGTGTATGGTAATTGCAATCCAGAGATAAAGCAGTATGGCAAAGGGCTCTAAGTATATAGTAAATTTTCCATTTTCACTATATAACAGTAGCAAAAATCATCTATTTTTAGCAGCCAGTGGCAAGACATTTAGTAACTGACCAAGATCAGTTCAGGGCATCAATTCTCCTGGCTGGGCATTTAACCTCCAGGAAATCTCTATCTCTCTCTGCTCAGTTATTATTGCCTCATTATTTACGCTAACTATCACAACCGTTTGTATAAATATTTGCTTTTGTGATACTGGCACCATGTAGGGGGTTCAGGTCAGGACATTGTCTGCATATTGTATAGTGTTACAACATGCAAATATTTAAGTAAACGTAGAAAACAACAGAAGGCTTCTAAACTGACTTAGAAGTGAAGGGGTCAGTCTTGGAGCACCTGCTCCTGTACAGTTGGCTTTTATTAAAGCACACAAAGTGCAGTTTTACAGGAGATCAGAGCAGATGATGTAATGATTCTTCCTGCCATTAAAACATAGAGATTGTTTCTCTAAAACTAGTGCAAGTGAAACCAGTAAAGTGAATTTGGGCTTGTCCGTTTAGATCATCACAAAACTGGTATTTGGCGGAACAGTTTCCCTGGCACCTCTTTTGTATCCAGTGAACACAGTTTTGTCATGGGAAGGGAAAGGGATTATTTGGGGTTGCTAAAGATGTCTGCATTCCCAAATACAGAACCTGCAGCCAGACACGGCAGCAGTGTGATAGGCATCAACTGAACTTTGGTCTACTCAGTTATGCTTCCTGGGTGTTTTATGATGAGCAAAAGGTAAAACAAAATCTGTCCTAAGCATATCAGCACATTGGAGTT
>NW_010585305.1:317198-452627 GCF_000705375.1 Tinamus guttatus
AGAGCGGTGGTCTTTCTTCTGACTCTCAAATTCATGCAGTGGCTCAACTCTCCATAGGGATCCATAGCGGGGAGAGCTGAGCAGATTTTAGATGCATCCGGGGATGTACATCTGCTTGGAGGCTGTGAAAGCGTGTGCTCTGAAGGACTGCTACTCACTGTGCATCTGGAAGCCAAACATGCTAGATCTGCTGCAAAATAGCATCCATTGCTGGCAGAAAGCATGCTCGCATATTTCCTGTGCTTTTTTGAGCCTAGGAACAAAGCAACTGCTGCAGGCCTCCTGGTCTTGCTTCTCAGAAGCTGATCCCAGCAATGACTGGATCAGCCTGATAGGGGCTGTTCACGCAGCCGTTGCCCATTTATGCTGCAAGAAGCACAGGCAGACTAGGTGCCCACCTAGAACACCTTTGGACATGTCTCTGCAAGGCTGGGATCCTGTGGTCATTCAAGAAAATATCAGGAATGAAAGAATTGGCAATAGAATTGGGAAAAGGAGTTTAGCCATGCTTGTCCAATCTGCCTTTCAGCTGTGAGCTGTACTTGCCTCTGCTCTCTCCCCCTCCTGCCTCCTCTTTATTATTTTTCTTGTCTCTGGGACTGTTGGTAATCTCTCCCTGTCTGGCCACTATAGCTGCTCACCTTATGCAACAACCTTCTTACAGTCTTGTATTTTCCCCTCATGTTACAGTGCATAGCCATCTACACTTGTGAGGGCAAAGCTTCTCTCTCTCTTCTAGACATGACCCTGTAAAACACCTTGGTATCTTGTATCCGTTGCATCTCATTAAAATAAATAATTAAACAAATACCCCTTCCCCATCTTCTGGGGAGGAGAAAAAAATCAAGCTTCAGATGAATTTCTGTTGGGGGGTTATTGAAATAGGGGAGCCTGAGAATCCATTTATTTCTTTAAAGCCAAGATCATGCTAGTTGTTAACGCAATGTAAGAGTTTAAGACATTAAATATGTCTCTCTAAGCACTTTGCAGTTCTTCATTTCCTTACCATGGGGAATTGCTTTTCAGTATCAAGTCTAAATAGCTTGTCTTCTCTGGAAAACCACTTGAGTGCATCTTTCTCATTTTAATAAAGTCTGGGTTAGAGGAGGGAAGTGAACAGCTTATTAAACGATCCATGAAAACATAAAAGTTACCACTTGAGCCTTGGGACTGATGTCACTTCATAAATCCATTGACACAGCTCTACTCACCAACTGAAATAGGATTTTTGCCACAGGTTAATTATTGGTTTAGATAGAGTCCATTCTTTAAGGATACATTCACCTGTGTTAGAAACCCAGGTTATTTTTATAGTCTGAGTGACACAGGAGAAGGAGTTTAGTAGCTCTATTCCTCTTTTAATTAAAGGTCAGTAAGCTATATATTTGTAAGTAAGATCCTTTGCAAAGAGTTGGAGGTGGGGGGGAAGAGGGGACGAGGTGCCTGTGTGAATTTTGGTAGGGAAAACAACCTGCCTGTAGAGTGTCTTGCTGTTGGATTTCCCTACTCAGTTCCATGTCTGGGTGAAAAGAAGACAGCTTATTCCCATCTCTTTTTCAGTTTGCGAGTTCAAATGCCAATACTGTGAAATGAAGCAGGGAGAATTTGGGATCAGCAGAGGCTGAAGAACAGAACAAAAGATGACACTGTCAGTGTCGTCTGAACTCGGCCATGGGACATGGGCATCGCTGACTCTGCAGGCCAGCACTGTAGGGTCCTCTGGGGAGGTGTTGTCAGCAGTGACTGATGCGTACTGGAGGCAATGGTGGGTTCATGGTTTGGCTTTGTGGTCTCTCCTCATTACATGGGATGCACTGGAAACAGCTTGGTGCGGGCTCTGGAAGGTACTAAAGATGCTGTGAGGGCAAGCTACTGTTTTAACAGCCTTGTAACTGACTTTGGCTCCTTGGAACCAGGCCTTCGATCTCATAAGCAATAAATTCCTGTAATCACAGGACAAAAGAAAAGAAACAGTCCAAAGAGCTAGTACAAACCTAGAGGCATAGGGCTGTAAATCCTTTCTACGCATAATTTCTGGGTGATTGTAATGGCACAGAAGTCCTAATACCATAACACACAGTTAATCCCTAACATACTGACAAGGCAATTTCACCCATAAGCGATCCGAGCTTTTCTGATCACAGTGGTTCATTTGTTTGTTTTTCCCCTTAGTGTCCATTTTCCAGGACACTTTATTTCTTTGTAAGACGTAAAGGTGTTTTCTGGGAAGGGTTTCACTGCTGTTTACTTTGGCAGGATTACCACAGAGAGCACTGCTAGCTCTAGAAGTGGTGTACTGACTACCTGAGAGAGGCTTTCTGTGTTGCTGAGAGAAATGAATGTTTACAGCAAGAGCTGCTAAATTGCACAGTGAGATGTAATCTCTTAAAACCTGGACAAGTCAGACAGAGGCAGTACTGGCATTTGCTTTGTGATGTATGTTGTATTTAGAAGAGCTCTTGCAAATAGCAGAGGTATTCTGTGCCTTGCTGTAACTTATCTAGTCTAACGTCTTCCAATTAATTCTTGATATTTGTTCTGGAACAATAAGCACTTGTGAAACATGTTGTTGCTTTTGATATGAGAACAACCAATTGAAATACAATGGTCTCTTATTTACATGATTTACAGATTAGACGTTTCAATGCATTTAGGAATTTGCCAAATTTTTATTTATTTATTTTTGTAGGGAGGGAGTATGGGGATGAGGTTTCTAAAAGAGTATTTTCCCTAAAGGCTGTTTGCAACTACTTATGCTTCAGGGCTGATTTGTATCATTTATGTTCAGGGTTTGCAGCACGGATCCCATCAGAGATGGGGGGGGAAGCCTGTAAAGTTTGCAGCCTTTTCAATCATTGCATAGAATGGTGACTGTGCAAGATACATAGCAAAATACATAACTAATATTTCTAGGATGTAGGAATGTGTTATGAATACAGAATGGGATACAGCAGAGTGTAGAAGGTAGTTTAACAACTCAGTCCCAGGAGGGAATACACTAGGAGAAGGAGGAGCTGAAACTTTATGGCCCTCCTTATCGTGGTCTGTGTTGCTACCACAAGCTAACTACTGGTCTCAGTAGACCAGTCTTTGCTGGCCATGGACAGAAACACTAAGCAAATAATATGCTGTTGTTCCCACCCCATGTTGCTCTCTTTGTCATCCAGGGCAGTAATGGCAATAGGATCATCTGGTCATCAGCTGCATCAGAAGGCCCCATGGGTAATTTGAATACGCCAGGGCTGGGGTTCTACTGCTTAAGATATGAATACTGTGTCTTCCTGTGCTGGTGTGAATTTGGGAGGAAAGAAGTAGGAGAGAGAGAGGGAAATACAAGGATAAAGCTCTTGGTGTGAGCAGGGCTTTAGAACAGAGAGGGAAATGAAGGCAGGGCTAGGGGGTGGGGAGGGTGGAATCCAATAGGAAATTGAAGATTTTGATGAGAGACAAGGCTAGAGAAAACAGCTTTACTAGTCCTCTCAGCATTTAGAGACAGCTACAGCTGTCTGTTCTAGAAAAACAAGATGACGTGCAAACAATTAGCTGGAAGTGTCAAATGTCAAGGAAAGTAACAAGAAATTCTATCAATAAAAGGTTGCAATGACTCTGGTACTCTCTGGAGGAAGATAATTAATTGTGTCCATACTACCTGGTCAGAGAGAGGAGATGAGAGAAAGATGATACGAAGAATGAGAGAGCACACGAACTCCTTCTCAGGCTTCAGGGAGGAACTGGGTGCTGGGAAGGAAAGGTGATGCATACTCATTGAAATTTCAGGGGAAAGCAAGTCTTGAATTCCCGACAGAGGCTGTGAGGAGACTCAAGTGCAGGAAACCTCAACCCCAGCATTACTGCTGCACCAGGAAGATTTTAATGGACAAAGGGATGCATGAGGCCTGTTTCTAACTCTGCAACAAATTAATTCTCATCTGAAATATTTGATTTGCTTTTCATCTCATTTCAATGAGGTCTCTCATTCCTGTAGGTCTGCCTGTCCTTCCCCGCTCCCTTCCACTGTATTTTAAAGAGCTTGGACATCTACAGATGAAATATGCTGCTGGGAAATAACATTAGGTCGGACTCTGTCCTTTATTTCTTTATGGCTGCAGCATGGAACATAAGCAAATAGGAATTAATACACTTAGTATTGTGTAGCCCCTTGGAGAGAGAGTTAAAGAGCACAGGTCTGTTGTGTTAGCTTCTTTGACATTTTATATAGGATTAAATCATCATCCCTGCCTCAAGCTACACAGTCTAATGATGCACTCTGCTGAGCAGGAGGAATATCTGGGGAGTCTTTCAGTGCTGGCTCTGTTGAGGCTCTTTGTAGTGTAGCTTTTGGGACCGATCCCGAGATAACGTATATCTCTGGACTTCATTGTCAAAGAGAGTTCTTAAAAACAAATAATCTTCCCACTGTGTGTTCTGCAGCACAGGAAAGGAAGCAACATCACGGAGTGTCCTGTGCTTTCACAGGAACTAAACAGGAAGTGGTTTCAATGGGATTTATATGGCTTTATGCAGCCTGTGGATCTGGTCTCTTGCTAATAAAAATGCCATATTAAAAACAGAAGCAAGCACTTTCAGGGCCTACTTTTTCATTAGCAGGAAAGAGGAGTTATGAAAGCTGCATTCTTTGTGAGGGGATTCCTTGAGGATGACCCTGGGGCCTATACGGAGGATGATGAAAAAGGACTTCATGGGGAGACGTAGTGTGAGGGAACATGAACAGCAACTTGCCTGTGACAAGGAAAGGCCTAGACCCTCTTCCTGCCATTGCGTGCTTTCCACCTCCAGCCAGGAGTCCTTCATGCTTTCATTAAAGGCACCTCAGAGCCTCATCACACTCCAGCGGGCACCCAGACAGAGATTTGCCCTGGAGCAGGGGGCTGAGATGCTGCTTGTCAGCTCAGCATGTTCCCAGTGCTGGAGGGAACAAGCTGTTTCCTGATAAAGGCTGGGGCGGTGAGACCAGGCCATGTCCCTGAGCATCACCGCAGGGCAGCTGAAGCGCAGCATGTTCTAGCAAGACAACGGGAGGGGGAATGGCAGCAAAGGGGAGGCTGCTAAACAGAGGAAGGGCAGCAGGTGGGGAGCTGGACAACATCCCTAGCTGGGGCATGTGTGATAAGGTGGGTGTTTACTCTTATGGGAAGGAACAGCTTTGCAAAAAAAAAGATTAACTGCTGAGTGATCTTATGGCAACAGCCCTGAGCTATAGCCAATTTAGGCATCCAAAGTCAAACCAGGCAGAGAGGAAGGAAGGATCATAATCAAGGCCCAAACCCCTCTGACCGATGTCAGTGTGTGCTCCTCACATCTCCGCAGAGCTCAGTGCAGTCACTGTGTTATTGCCGTTTAACATCTTTGAAGAACTAAGGTTCTTCAAACATATTAGAGCCTGAGAGGCTAATAGGCCTCAAAACATGTCTGGATTTTTTTTTTTCCAGCTATGTTAGCTGGTCTCAGTAGTGATGTGGCCTCCTCTTAAAAATCTTGCTTCAATAGGCAGAGGAGGGAGTACTGATGGATTAAAAGGAGAAAATGAATTTTATTGACTGCAAACCGTGTATCAAGTCTCCAAATATTTCCAAACATGGGAGTTAATCTTCTGTTGCAGATGTTGACCAGCTCATTCCTGTTAAGAGACCAGAGTAAACTTTTGTTTTCCTTTGATCTGACACAAAGCAGATGAAGTTCTACAGCTATTTGAATGTCTTGATATTCACCTTACGCACGCTAAATTGCATGTGGCTATGACCAAAAGCATCAATGACAGTTCATTCTATGCTCACCACCATGAGGTTATTTTTGTCTCCAAGGTGTGTGTAAATCTTATCCATGAATACTGCTGTCCAACAGACCTAAACTGTCATGCATCTCTTATGAGTGTGTGGTAGCTTGGGACATAAGTACTCCTAGAGCAGTGGCCCTAGGAGACCTTTTAGGGAGAATATTCTGGGGAATGCTTATTCTATACTTATTCTAGCTTCTGTCTGAAAGGACATCCCCTTCAGCAAAAAGGGGATCTCAGTAATGTGACCACCAACAGTGGGCAGTCTACAGAACCATCTGCAGACTCACCTGCTTTTTAATAACTACTGCATGATACATTCTCTGCTCTTATAGGAAAAACTGGCTGGTGATCCTTCTGATTGCTTTTTTTCTATCCTGGTGGTTTGGCACAATCTGGTCTTTAATTACAGGTATTCGTTAGAGGATACTGGGATGTGACTGTCCACTGTTTGGTCAGGGAATGCTCTTAGAATAAGCTCCAACCCTGGCTTATATGCCCTCACTGAGGGCAGGCTATGATGACTGAAGCAATCCTGTCTCAAGTTACTTGTTCCTGAATTGTTAAAGCTACCAGTGCCTATGAAGTGTGACTGGCTTTTTCCCAAGTCCTTACTATTTCTTGCTTCAGACTGAGCTTAGTTTGGAGTTCAGACATGGAAAACACAGGGATTCTGGTTCAGTGAAAGAATGGACTTTGTTTTCCCACCTGAGGTCAGCCCATTTCCAAAACCCAATACTCCAGTGCTTCACTTCAATTTTGATGGGCAAGATCTCACTAGCTGGGGAATTCCCTGGGGATTTTTTTCCCTAGTGGGAGCAGAGATTCAGTGCTCTCAGTCAGCAGTGTGGTGAATACTAGTTGTAAACCACAAGGGTTAAGTGGCATGTCAGATCATGGGCGGTGAGAAACTGCTGCATGTGTGTGGTCTTCCTGATTCGTTTAAAAACAACAACAACAAAAAAACCTAACCCCTCCCTCAAAGTAATTTTTTTTTGTAAATCCTGAATTCAAGGTAAAGACTTGCCCTGCACCTCATGTGAAATCACAGTGGTACTTGGAAGGAAGTCCCCTTTACATTTTAGGTATTTTGTATATTCTGAATGCAGAATAACCTGAGGCTGCCTGTGGGCTTTCTTAAACTAAATATCCTGCAAGTGTGAACAAGTGCTTTCTGACAATACCCTAAACCTGCAACACCGCTTCAGGCAGAGAGAGGGAAAGCCTGTTAGGGGAGAGTGACATCTACAGCCTTGCTTATATGATAAATCCCCTACTGTCTAGGACTGGTCTGAGTGAAAACGCTAGCCCAGACTTGGACTTTGCGGAATGTATAATGGCTGTTCAAAATGACTTGGATCACCTTCTCGCTTCTGAGCTCCAGTAGAAGAGTAGCCATATTTTCTGCTAGGGTTTGCCCAAACATATAGGAATATAAGAGTTAGGCTCTGTTCCAAAAAGTCTGCAGGAAGAGCAGACATTCTAAAAAAAGGGAAGTCTTCTTAGCCTCAGTTTATATGAAGGGACCTGGGAAGGGATAAGTGGCTTGCCCGAGGTAATGCAGGGACTTTTTGGCACATCACTGAACCCAGCCCTTGTATGTCCCAGGCTAATATTTTAAGCATAAAAACATCCTTTTTCCAGAAGGAGCAGCTGTCAGATTAAAAAGCGAAGTTTTTGTTTTGTTTTTATTCTTTTTCCCCTTTTCTTCCCATATTTGATGTACAGGAAAGAACAAATTAGCTCATTTAAAAACAACTGGAATTTTTACCCCAACTTGAGCCTGTTTTTCCAGATTCAATGCCATTTGCTCAATATTTTTGTTTCTTAATCTTATTTTCTATGAACATGAGACTTTCTTCCTCCCAGAACCGCCTGTGCCTACGAGGGCCAAACCACCACTTGAAAGACTATTCCTGAAGTATCTGGGTCATGTCCAGAGCAGGGGAATACTGAAAAACTCGCAGACAACCTTGGCCTCTCATCTTTTGTTGGCATATCAAAGCAATCTGGATAAAACACGTTCCAGAAAAAAAAGCTTTAGATTGTAGATGGGAGATACAGAGACCTTTGAATAACCCCAGGACTTTGGTGGCTTCAAGAAAATGGAAGCTGACTCCCAAACCATTTCTGGTGTGGGGTTTGGTTTGGCAAAAACAAAGTCTGATTGATGAGGTTTGGCCAAACCAAGCCTCCAGTTCTGTAGCCAATCTCTGCTTCAAGTGATCGTCAGTTCTTGGGTGTGCTTCCACACATTTGAATTTCCTCACTGCTTGGAGCCTCCAGGAAAAACAGAAATAACCAGCAGGTCTTTCTGTGATCATACTGAAGCAAAATACAAAGTTAGGAGTAGTGCAGTCTTTTCTGGTTATGTGCTGCTATGGTATCAGGTCAATGAGTGTTGTACTAAACAGAGCATTTGCTCTTGCTTTTTAACATAGAAACAGAGAGCAGTGAGAGTCATCTTTATTCTTTCCCCTTGTTTCATCCCTGACTTTAAGACACTCTCTTTCCTTTTTGGGAAGAGTGCCTCTGTGGGGTGCTCACAGAGGAAAAGGAGACATGTATTGTGACTTCTGTGGAGATTTATGTTCTGAATATGTTTACCAAGGACACACATCACATTCCAGATCCAGACAGGCTGGCCTTTTCATTTTCAGTTTCTGGCCTATTCTCTCTGTGCAGAGATTGGTAACCAAGGCATCAGTTGTGCTGACAAGCTGTTGTCAATGAAGAAAACACATGTTTTTTTTGGGCCCACCTGAAGGATGTGTTGGTTGTAACCACATGAGTCACTGTGCTGGAGAAGACGTTCACACCTCAGACAACTTGTGCTAAAATACTGAAATAGCTGGAATTGTAAAAGTGCTCAGAAAAGCCCAGATCTGATGTGAAGTGTGTTTTCTCGTGGAGTCAGCACTGGCAAAGAGGGCCATGAGCCTTTTCAGAGGCCTCCTTTGAATCCAGACAAGAGAGAGAGGGATGGAGCAAAGTGTCTTAGTTCTGGGGAAACTCTGCAGAGTCCTTGCCATTCTGCTGATAGGACACCCTTATGCTTTAAGCCCCTGTCCCCTGTAATCTGAGCAGTCTCCAGTACTTTCTTTGTTTCAGGTTCCTTGCTATTGATGACATGTGTCTCAACTTACCCTGAGTTTTTATTCTTATTGCTGAGACCCATTCTACATTTTCTGGCCACCCTTGGCCCCTTTCTCTCTCCTTTCCTCACCCCATACCTGAAATGTGTGAAAGGCATCTTGCTTGTGAAGCTGTGGTGTGATTATTATTATATATATATTTTTACACTCCTGTTACTAACTTAGCTTTTCTTCTTACTTTTAAGATGAAACACTAGCCCCTACTTAACATTACCGACATATTACATTATTAGCATAACTTCCTGAACAGTGTCTTCCCTGGTAGTTTCTGACCCCGTTCAAGGTCTTCCTCTGCTTATTTGTCTGTTCTTAGCCTTTTGTGTTTTCTTTTGTGGACTTTGCTTGTCTCATAGTTAAGTCAGGGTTTCCCTAACTAAATAACCCTGTCTACTATTTCCTCCTTCCAAGCTGACTCTCTCCTTCCTCTTCTGACATGTTCACCTGACACCTTTTTGCCCTTTCCAACTCTCCGAAGCCTTCTTCTGCAAGTCAGTAAAAAGTCAGGTTCTTCTAGTTGTAATCACCTCCTTAGCATGTTCCTCGTTGTCATTAAATTTAAATACCTCTCATTGTTCCTAGACTGATGGATGCTTCTTGGCCAAGGTTAATAAACAGCGACAAAAAGGCATTTTACAGCACAGCAGTAACAAATTTGTATTAACTTCACAAATTTATCCAGAATCTGTGAGTAAGCATTGGCTTTGTGAAGGAGCATAACCCAGCACGGGGTCTGTGCTATGTGCAGAAGATTGTATACTGAGGCTACAAATGCCTCCATAGCCTGGTATTTGAGGCATTTAGAGAAACTGATTTTGGACCTCCATTGCCTGGTGTTGGCTAACTGGATTGCCTGATTTGGCCGACTCCTGCACTGCACAGCATCGTCATGCCGAGCTTGTCCACCTAACTCCTTAGTTTTGTGATCCATTCCTTGCCCATTAGCTGTCCATTACCTACGTATCTTATTCCCCTGCCTGCCTCTGGAGAGTCATTGCTCCCTATGCCCATGCGGGAGCATTATTCTCCAAGGCTATGCCTCATGGACTCAGACCAGACTCCTCGCCGGATCAGAGTTTTCCTGTGTTTTGCTTTGACAACTGCAGGGGGGGAAAAAAAAAAAAAAAAGGCACTTTCTTGACTGGCGACTCATTGGGCTTTTAATAAACACACAAGTGAGGAAAAAAAAAATCAGTGGATTCCCAAATTCCAGTAAGATGTGCAGATGCTATTTTACACAGAGACAATACCCTGTGTTAAGCAGCAGCCCTGAAAGTAGCAGCTTTAGTCCAAGCAGAGACTTCACAGGAGACTGCTTCTTTTGTCAGCTTCTCTTTACCTCTGCCTAAGTTTTAAAGCTTTCAGAACAGGATTGCTTGAGGTTTTCCTCTTGCCAACCCGTCTGCACTCAGAGAGTCAGTGGGAGACAGACTATCTGCATGTTACTTATTTAACTATTACCATAAAAGGTAATAGCTAAATAAGTAACATGCAGAAATTCCTCACACTCACCTCTCTATTGGCAAGGGAAGATGCAGCTGACATGGATTAGCTGAGCATGAGTTTAGAGAGAGGCTGGATACAAAGGCCTCTAGCCTGGTTTTAACCCTTAAAGCTTTAGAAGTAATTAACAACAACAAAAAAAAAAACAGAATTAATTTAGTTATTATATCACTTGGTGTTTTCTTGTCTCTTTCAAGTGAGAAGTTGTTGCTGTTGTTTTTTTCTGCTCCCACAAGAAAATTTCAAAGAGATTGCTGATAATACTGTGAATCTTGTTGCCTCACTATGTTTCTACCAGTAAGTTATATCACTTGTTACAGTGTTCAAGAAAGGGAAAAATATCTTTATTTCACCATAGGCTGTGCCCTTGGGCCAGATGAAACTGAAATCTCATGAACTTGCAGAACAAGAGAAAGGGGTAGGGTAGAAAACAACCATCCATCCTCTTCTCTTCCCTTTTGCAGCAAGGGGAGAAAAAGTTGTGTCTCTATGTGGAAGATTTTTTTCAGATATTTCCTTCTCCGGAGTAAACTGGGGCTTAGGAAAAACTTAGTTCACTTCCCCAGATCAGCTGCAATTCCCTAGTGCACCTTTGTCCACTTGAGCCTGCGGTAACTTGGCTCCTCACTATTCCCTCATGTGCATAGTTTGGGCTGTAGCCTCTCTAGGTAGAATGGGATAATTTATTAAATTCATGCACTTTAGGATCCAGCAAATTCCTCCAGCTTCTCCGATTCCTGTACATCTTCCAGAACCAAGCACTGCTTTAACCCTTCTTACCCTTCCTAGCAGTCTGTGTTGCACCTGCTAGAAGCAGAGGCCTTGGTTGCATAAATTCTCTCTCTATATGCAGAAGGCTTTGCTTGAATGGTTGTCTTTATTAAAGGCAATGGATGAAGAATAAAATGTTGTTCTCTCTGCTCTGCTGAATGTAGGAGTCTTTGTCATCTTGCCAAGCCTGGAGAGAAAACATTAAGTTCTGCAACTCAATGTGACAAATTATGTTTAACTGGAAGTTTTGAATTCCCTGGGGCAAATGATCTTTTCATTCTCATTTCAACCAGCTGTAAAATAGGAATAACACTTAGGAAATGTATGATTCCACAGCAGAAAAGTTCATGCCTGCAAACTGTTTAAAATGTATAGATTGAAAGCTATTCCCTATTTCTCTAGTGAAGCTCTTTGAGGATATGTGACTGATCATGGACCGATCAACTTTTCCAAGATTCTGTTTTTGGGAAGTAGCTGTCTTCATCAGCAGCTGTCCATGCTGTAGGTTTAAAAAGCATTTGAAATAGCCAGTGATTCTGGTATCCTTGTAAGGTGATTGTATCCATGATATTCCCAGAGGCTAGAAACTGTTCTGTCTTTCACAGTGAAAATTTCTCAGAGTCCCATTTGGGCCAAGCAGAAGAAAAGATGATCTTTGCAGTCTATAACTCTACGCTTCACATCGTAAGCTTTAGGAAAACAATAAGGGAGCCATGGCCCTTTGCTGCAGGATACACAACTTATATGATGGACTGGATCACAGAATCACACAATGGTTGAGGTTGGAAGGATCAGGAAGAAATTTTAGTTTGTGCAGCTAGTTTTATATCAGGAAGATTCTCTCTTCCTTTATATCATCTTGCCTGCACAACTCAAGGAGTTTATCAGGAGACTGTCAATATTCTCTGATGTAGGAATTTCTGTGCCTGTCTTAGAGTGGAGAAACCTGAAGCATCAGTGTCCATCTTAATAAATTCCAGGAGGGTTTAGGCTGTAAACTGAATTCTGAAAAGCAGTGACATGATTAGCTAGCTTCCAAGAATTATCTCATAATTCCCACACATGCAGCCTGCTATCTGATTACATTACTGAATGACATAAATTAAAACCATCTTTTTTCAGTATGTCTGATCGCATTGGTACTTCCAACCTATGAAGGGTAATCACCTCTTAGTGCAGCCAAACCATAGTTCAAAAGAAATGCCCTCAGCCATGTTTGCTCTGACTACATGTTGATATATGGATTGATGTCACTGTGATTTTTTAATTAATTAATTTTTGGTCTTTTGGTCTATTAAGACTTCAGCAAGTTTGAGTAATTTCTGCAAATTTCCAATTTCTGCACGTTACAGGGAAGAATCTATTTTGAATGGATAAAAGGGCACTTGGCAGCACTTTGTGATGCACTTTCTTATTTCATCTTAAGAAAATAATTCCATCAATGTCCACCGTCATTATAGCATTACCTTGTAAATAACAGGGACTGAGAACAGCAAGAAAATGAAAGCAATCTGATCACCAACACTTGTGTTAAGCAAGCAGTGTGATTTTATGACAGAATGGCTGAAGACTGTGATTGAAAGTGCAGTCATTCTCCCTTCTTCCCTTAAACCTGCACCTTGGTCTAGCAGCAGGGATCTCTCCTTGCCTATTCTGTTGCAAAGTGTTAACAAACTGGAGGGCAAGCTTTCAGGGGAAATCGGCATCCTTGTAAGCAGGTCCATGAAGGAGTGTGTGAAGGATTGAATCAGCCTCTCTGTGAAAATATGAACTATCTGTGATACATGTGTTTTGTGGAGAAATAGAAGACTTGACTCTATTAGCTGTCTGCATTTTATTTGTGCAGACAGGATGGCAAGACCATTACAGATCCAGTAACCATATAACTAAGTAAATAAGCAAGACAGAATTTGTAGGGAGAGGTAACATTCCTGGGGAGAGCAACTGATAAGAAAAAGCAGGCAAAACATTTCTGAGGTCTGAGACTGAAGAAGCAAAATTCTAGCTAATAAGTGTGGGAAAACCTTGCTTTACAACTTGAATTAATTTATGTTTATTAGCTTGGTATTTGGTGAGGAAAACATATTTGGTACCTATGGAACAGAAGGATATGCTAGCAAAAGTGGTAAATTCTGTGAGATGAGAGACAGATGCAACGTGCCGCCGCTATCAGGAAAAATTGTGGGGAAAATCGTGACATAAGACCAACAACTCTACTGTGTCTATGTTATTTAGAATGGAGTAGGGTTAGGAATTTGACATACAAAGCTCATCTTTTGAAGATGTTTTGTGGAATATCTTTGAACATCAAGACTAAGAAGTCAAACAGAGAGCAGTTATTCTTTTAGAACCGTTCTCCCACCAAGTGTTTCTGTCTTTTGTGGAGTGTCTGTGTGAATGTTGTGCATAGCGGTTGCTTGGTTTCACGCACATACTTTCCATGAGGGCATTTGGTGCTTTGGATAGAACAGATCACGTTCTGGAATGAGTACATACATGATACAAAGCTTTAATGGTTTCTATTGGATGGGAACAGGGATCTTATTCTGTTTGGTATCAGCATATGTTAGCAAGTTCTAAATCTGTTGCTTTCGCATGGTTCTGCTCAACTTGGAATATATTTGACATGAAAAATTTTAGTTGTAATAAAGAATTTGGTGAGGCAAGGGCAATTTGGAAAATTCAAAAAGAGAGTTTGAGAACAATTTATCACACATTATTATCTGCTAGCAAAGACTGTAGTTTCATGATTTTCTGGACAGGTTTGAATCTAAGATAAAATGTGATAGCTTAACATGCTGTTTGTAGAGCATTTTTTTTAATATTGTAATGTGTTTTGTATATATTCTTCAGGATATACACAGGACAATTTACATCTACAATATCTGTCTCTGTAACCTTATTTGCTCAATGTTTTGTGGTGGGTACTGAGTTTATCAAGCATGTTCTCTTCAGCACCAATTATGTAAGTGTCTGGAGGTCTGACAATATATGCACCCTTGAGGGGGTGCTTTGGATGGCTGCTATGTTTCTGGAGGCAGATATAGTGTTCCTTGAGTTTTTTTCTCTATGGGGTTGTTAATTTGTAGGTTTCCATTTTCAAGCTTAGCCTTGAAAGCATCCTTCAGCAGTTCTTGAAAGATGCCTTGGTAGCATTCTGAAACAACTGCATGGTTATTTACCTATGAAGAGATGTCAGGAAAATTAGAATGAAGCCCAGACAGATGGGTATTACCGAACATTTGCACTCCACAATTCCCTTTACACCATAGGTCAAGATTCATAGTATCAGCTTTGCCCCACATACAACAAAAAGGGTTCTTCCCACCCACCTCCATCACAAGTGTCCTGGTCCACAAGGTTGCAACAAAAAAGTAGACCTTCAGAGTGACTCATTAAACAGTCATGCACAAAATGGTAGTAGTAAATCAGTCCTAGTAAGAAAGTTATCTTGTGTTGATTGCACCTGTCATGGTCTAGAGATCTGCCATGCAGAGTCAGCCAAATGACTCCCTCTGGTAAGCAGTGGTCCCAAAGGATATCATAAATATTATGCAGGTAAAGGCTATTGGGGAAATGCAGCTGTGGACAGCTCCAGTGAGGCTAGATCAATAGCACAGCTGGTCAAAAAGTGTGGAGAAGAGAGAAAAGCTGGCAAATACCTGCCTTCAATTTAGTGTCTGTCTGATGTTGTGAATTCATGCTTGTCAAAATGGTCTGACTGCCTCTGGGCAATAGCTTCCAATGTTACATTTTCGAGCAATATGTGGTTAGGAAGTCATAGCAATCTGAGTACTAGATGTCCAGCACCTCACCCACAGGGAAAGAAAGCAAATGCATTGATGTGAGAGATGCATGGAACTGACAGATGAGGCAGAAACTGCAAACCACTGTTCTGAATCTTTTATTTGCGTCTTTGTAGGCACTGAAACAATCTGCTAGATGATAAATTTCTCTCCTTTTGTGTTGTCAAAGAAAATAATAGTGCAGCAAGTTTTGCTAGAACAATGAGTCCCAAAATTGTAGAAACTCTGTTCTGGAAATAAACATTTCTTAAATGAGTTCAAGTAAATTTCAGATTTTTATAGTTACCTGAGGCCTGATGTGAAACTGTAATACCTGAATACTGAAGGCAAGCCCTTTCAGCAGATTTAACAAATTAATTTGGTTTTAATTTCTTTTCACCTAGGACTTGTACACAGGGACAACTTGCCTATGGAACATGGAAGTGGTACAGGTCAAGAGGAACCAAGAGATCTCATTGTTATTTGTGTCTCTTGGTTTGTTCTTATATAACTGATTCTAGAGCTTAGGCTTGGCACTGCTATCCTGAGTGCCTCTGGATGCCTGTCTTTGAGATCAATTTATCTCAGATAAAACAATTCCCTTGTGATTATTTTTACCTTACTGAAAGCAAGTTGGATTGCTTTCAACTTTGCTACTGGCTGTGGTGCTGTGAGCACAAGGTACTTCTGCAAAGAGCGGTAGAAGTGAATAAACATCCTGGTGGGTTCAGGTTGAGCTGAGAGCTGTGAGTGTTTCTTTGTGAACAGGATTAAAAAGGGACACTCTGGATGAACATCCTGTATTGAAAAATCCTTTCCTGTTTTAGTAACAACTCTGAAAGAACATCAAGGAAGTAATTTAAACCATCTATGGCATTTGTACTCATTTTTCAAAAAATGGCTTTCCCTTTTGTATATCTTACATGGTTTAGAGATTGAAACTAAACCACTTTATTTGGTACACTTCAATCCTGGTTTATTAGTCAGGTTCATATTCTGTGCTGTCTACTTAGGTTATAAAAATAGTTTTTTTTTTTTTTTTCTTCTTCTCTAAATCAAGAAACTGCAAACTTTAAATTGTTCTAGAAGTAATTTTCCTTGTTTTTGATAGCAATTCTGGAAGAATTTTAGTTATTCTAAAGTCCACTGATATTTAGATAGTTTCATTGTACATAAGCGGGTCCATCTACTTGTAAGTGTAATTGCCTGTGATCTCCTTGGAACGTGTCACACCGTCACCACGTGATGGTACACTTCCATTTTGTTGCTTAGTCTGTATCAAATCTCAGGGTTCCAGCTACAGTTTCATGGGATGTCTGGGTATTCAGCTTCTTCCTACCAGGCACAAAAGGGATGAGGCCTAATGAAATCTATGTCTGTGAGTGTCCCTGGATATATCAGTGTCCTTAATAGTGCTATTAGTTAGAATCAATTCTGCGGGACTAGCAGTTGTCCTAATCATGTCCTTCCCTAATGCATTATGCTTACGTCTGAGACCCTTGAAGAGTAAGTCATTAATATGGTGAACAGATTCCTCTAACACTATTATTTATGAGCGTAAATTAAGATACCAAGATGTACCTGGACTAGATCAGCACTGTTCTAACTGCTTTGTACTGGCATCAGTCAAAGACCAACACACTTTTCAAACTTTTACTATCTAGAAAAACTCTGCTGAAATCTACTTTTCATTCCTCCTTTAACAATGTTAGATGCTCTTGGCTCCTTTTTTTCCTTTCCGTGAATTATTTTCCCTAAGCTGGGGAAACTGGGACAAAGACACTGGCACAAGCCCTTAGTTGGGGAAGGAGCATCGCTAGTCCTATGGTTGCTTATGCATACCTGAAAAAATGTCTGAAAGAAAAGTTACTTTTCTCTCCTAACTGGTAGCACCTCTGGGTGCATGAAATCATTCTTGCCTTTTACCTTCAAACCACTCCATCTCCTTATTCTTTCCTGGCACCTTTTTTGTTTCTAAACGAGCAACCAAGAGATTCGAAACAAATGGTATGCAAAAAGTGACCTTTGGAAATGTAGGACCTTTATGAAATGAATGCCTCCAGTTATCCTTTGACAAGGCACCTGCTCTCCAACGTGTTCACAGAATGTATTGTCACCCTCTAGCATAGAGTTTGACAGCAGTGGCACAGAGCATTCCTTAGGGTCATGCACTTTGCGACAGCCTGAACCAAACCTCAGAACAAAAACTACAGCGAGTTCTCACACTTTCACTGACACAGTCTGATCCCTAGGAAGGAGCAGCAGGAACTTGGGCGAGAGCAGCGTGCCGAGGTTGCAGCATCCTCTGAGGTGGGTGTGCTGCAATCTCTGGACTCAGATGAAATATATATATTTTTTTCAGCAAATAATATATATTGATTCTACTTGTAATATTTTGTAAGCCATGATGGTCCATTACGTCTTCAGCTTAGCTGGTGACTCTAACCATCTCAGTTGCACAAAAAGCAGGGAGGAAAAAAAAAAGGCTAAATAGCTAAATTTGTTTATTCTTTTTGCAAATTTACTGCTACATGATGTCGCTGCTCCTCCTTCCTGAGAGAGTCAGAAAAACACTTTGTAAATCAGAAAACACTTTGGTCGTATATAAAGTATATTGCTTTTAGGTGCAAAGTTGGTCCTCCTCAGTCTCTGTGGAGGATGATGGAAATCAGATAAATCAACTGATAATGAATCTCTAATCTTTCCTTCGCACTATCAAGAGAAATGCAAAGATGTGTGAAAGATTTCTTTTTTTTCATGTGAAAGATTTATTGGTCATAAAGACCCAGGACACGCACTAAATTTTTGAAGAAAAACCTGATTACACAGTGAGCTTTTATAAAGCTCCCTGTAAGGCTTCCTGTAAGGGCAATATTTTATTTTACTCATGTCCCTCTTTCAAGCAATACTAAAGCAGGAAATAGGTATATATTATGGTCATCCTCCGTTGCAAAAGATGTCAAACCCAGAGATATTTGATCTTCATGTTTTTCTCTGTCTCTATACTGAATATAAATAATATGCTTCTAGTACATGCTCTGGAAGAACCAGACACTAATACAATCTCATTCCCCCCCAGTCTGGTTTTATGCTGAGAGAATCGAGTAGCATGACATTTGGGAGTTTTTGATATTTTTCAGTCACAAAGAGGAACAATTTTACCTGAGAAAACATTTGTCTAAACTTTTGAAATATATTTACTGATCAGGGAAAACAAATTAATTTGGTACATTTTTAGAGGGTGTAACTCAAAGTAGTCTTGTTGGCTTAAGTAGAGCTGGCCTGCACGGTAACGAATTGGGTTGGAAGGCTCCATATAGAGCCTTCAACATCCACTTCTAATTTAACCTGCATTGGTAATGACACAAAGTTACCACTTGATGGCTCTTTATTAACTTATACAAATGAAATGAGTTAATGGTTTCTGATTTGTCCTAGTAGCACATGCAGAACTTATGCCCAGATTCACCAGTAGCACTAGGACTGTGAATATGGGAAAAGAGCAATCCAGAAGGCTCAGTGGTGCAGAGCACCATGAAGCAATCTGCCACTGCTTTCATACCCAATCTGGATTTCCCTTTGCAGAGCTGTCTGCCCCACATCTTGGCAATTGAAACCAGATGCAAACCAAACCAGCAACAACAACAGAAGTTTGATAGCTTCTTTGACTTTTGTACACCAAATTCCGGAGGTTGGGGAGGAGAGAGAGGGAAAAGAGCACTGAAAATAAATACCCCTAAGAAGAAATTACAACATCAAAATGCAATTCCCTTGTTCATATTTTTCTTAGAAAGCAGCTCAGTTCCATCTGGCAGTGGGCCTACAGCCAACGCTTGCTTCAGAAGAACTGAGACATTCAAATATAAATAAATAAATAAGGGAATAATGTACCAAATGTATCTCGCACCCATCTCTAGAACAGTGACAAGGCAAGGCTGTCAAAGCTCATATTATTGTGAGCCAGCTTCTCACCCCCGTGCAAACATTAATCTTGCTTAGGCGGAGGGGTTTCGAATAGAGCCATGTTACATATGCGTTCAAGAGAGATGGAGGCGAATGGAGATGACCAGTCAGACGACACAGAACAAATAAGATTTTATTCTCGGTTATGGGTCACTGGGGAAGCATAGATAGGAAGAAATATGCTTGTTTTGGTGATTATTTTTTTAGATTTTCTTTACTAACCAGCACAAAACTATGTGTGCTGGTGTGCTATTCCATTGCAGACTGGGAAACTGCAAACAGCTACTGAAAAGAAGATATATGTCATTGACAAAATCTCCAAATATTATTTTCTCTAAAAAAGAAAAAAAGAAGAAACTGGGGGTAAAGGAGTTCATTTGTTTCTAGTGGCAATTGCAAAGTTCCAAGTTGTAAAAGGAACACCAAGTTCATGCAGAGTCACTCACTGCTTCTGCTTCCTAATAATGAGCTCTGGCCATGACTGTCAACAATCCCTGGGGATTTTGAATGCCTGTGGTTGGTGGATCATGACCAGGAACTCCTAAAATTGTCTTTCTATACATGCTGTGCTGTGAAGTAGCTGTTTGCTGTGTGCTGGGAGGGAACATACCCAATGCAGAAGCCACTGAAGCCACCATCACAGCAGAGATCAGAATTTTGTCATGAAGCTTTCTGAGAAATAAAGGAGCTTGAAAACTGCCTCATCACAGTTCTGATTTCAGTCAGGCTGAATGGCAGCTTATTGTGATTGTAGGATCATGGTTGAGACAAAAGCCAAAATGGAGATTAGGTGGGAAAGAGGCCCTGGAGAGCAATAAGACCCTGGGAATAATTATGAGGATATCCATAGGGTAACACAGGCAGAAATAGATGAAATTAAAAAAAGATGGTCTGATGGCAGTCTGGTTTAAAAAAAAAAAAAAAAAAACCTCAGTGAGACTTAGTTTTTCCCCAAGCTTCTTGTTTGAGCTTGGGTGAGTTCAACAGTACATTTCACTGAGTTTTTACCTGTGTGAGTCAGATGTCCTGTAGTTCACAATCCAAGGCTTCTAAACTTTTCTAAAATCACAAAGATGAAACCCTGCTCCTACTATACTGAAATACTAAAAAAAAAAAAAAAAAAATACTGTAAGGAAACAGTGAAAAAATGCATGTATATATTGCCAATTTTTAGTGCCTTACCTAACAGCTTTCTGAGTAAAAGGCAAGATCTGCTGCTTCTACATCTGATCTGGCTTATCCATGTAGCATGACACAGTAATGATGCAGTAGTTAATTACTCTGCTACTGTTGAGTTTCCTACCTCCTTACAACCCCTCATAAGTGAAATTAGATAGAAAGTACTGAAACTCTTTTGCTTGCTCATTACCCACAAGAGAAGGCAAAAATAAGGAGATGGAGAATACCGTGGAGAAGAGAGACAGATTTTGCAACGGAGCTATATTCTATACCACTTCTGCTGATTGATTCCCAAAAGTGGCCTAGTGTCAGCTGGAACTGAGAAAAATCCATCCTTTTCTTGCCTGCAAGAAGTCTGGATCAGAAGTTGATTTTTAGCTTGAGTTGGAGATTAGGAGAGAAGGATGATGTGGGAAATGAGAAAAAAAAAATCTGATAAGACATTACTGAGTTGTCTGTCCTTAATCTTTGGCCCAATTGCTTGGACAGCAAATCTGGCTTCTTGAAAGTACTGAATGCAGTCCAAAGTTAGTCTTTTTGCTTCAAGGACTTGGGGGAACAAACTGAGATAGGGACAATATAGGATTGTGTCACAGATTTTAAATAACCTATAAAGATACACAGAGAGGATTGTGTAGCTAGATGTGTTTTTCGTGAATCTCTGGGAATTTAACTTAATGTCTTAGAGACAGGGTAAATTGAAAGCTTGAGCACTGTCTCTTTTGCTTCAGTGAATGAAAAACAACCTTATTTAACATCTTCCTCTTAACACTTGTAATGTGATATGTCAGCATTGGCTAATTAAGGGATTTGTGTATGCGTGCTTCACCAGTTTTATTTTTTGGGGTCAGTGAAGTGAGAGGAGATTTAGCACCACCCCAGCTCTCACTGCCAAGCCCATAAAATATCCCCATCATCCCCTGCAAGATCTGTCATTGATAAAGATAGTTTAAGGAGCCATTCTGAACACAGCCAGATAAGGGCAGAATCGGCTGATGATAAGAAGGAAGGGTGGGATCCCAAACTGTCACTATTATCAGAGCAGCAAAACCAAGTAAGGCACCAACTTCCCTGCTGCCAAGTACAAACTACGTCAGGTTGGCCTGTTTAGTTGCTGCCTTTGAGCACGTCCTCGCTGACAGCAAACCTCTTCTGCACTTGTTGGGGAAGAAAGGGAGAAGACTACAGCCACGCTGGCACAGATAGGACTCTTTAAGCTATTGAGCTCTGACCCTCCCTCCTCAGAGGAAATTATTTAGTTTGTTTTTTGATGGAAAAATTAAATGATGAACTTTTTTTTTTTATGTGAAAAACACATCTTGGGGTTGGGATTTCTGTCAGATTTCCAACAAGATAAAAACATAACCATTTTCAACCATCTCTAGATGTAACCCATGATGAATATTCCTCGGGGTGATGGGGGAGGGAGAAAGAAGGGATAGTGAGAGAGAACCCATTATTTCCATCTGAAAATAATTTTAGGGGGATTTTTATCCCACTGGGTAGAGCAGATCTTAACCAAAGCAACATGCCTGGCCAGTGAGGTACTATGAACAGGCAATGAACACCCCTCCACTCCAGGAGACAAAACAGCCTGGAAAGGTTGAAAAGTGCTTCTACAGGCAATCTGTTAACTGTGAAGTATGCACTTTCCTTGGGGAAAGAGCACTGCTCGTTTGGATTTTGGCATATCTTTCTTTTTTTACCCCAAGGTGAAGATGCAGCCTGGAGGTATGAGGGAAGAAACTGAATTGACTGGAAGCTGCCTGCACTTGGAAAAAAATTGTGCTTTATAACACTATCATTTAGCCTTGTAGAGCATTAGTCATTTTGGTGAGAGTTTGCCTGTATTGAAAAAACAGGTTTTTCTCCGAGGAAAACTAGGCTATTTGGGATAAGATCAATAGCATCTTGACTGCTACAGAAATGATCCCCAACTGACCGCGTTAGGAAGGCAGCAGGCAACCTTCATCATCAGGTTCTCTTTCTAAATTTTTTGGTTGCTTCTCCAAGAAGGTTTAGAAAGGGCAAAAAAGGTGATACCAAATGGGATGCCAGAGTCCCCTACCACATCACTGTTCCTTATCCCTTCTTCTCCTGTGTTGTGACACTATATGCTCTGTGGCCAGGGACTAGCTTTCTCAGCTCTGTTTATACAGCACTGAGGATAAGGAGTCTGGGACTGGGACCTGTGGATGTCATCACAGTGAGAATTATGTAGCAAGAATTTCCCATGGAAACTGGTAAACATGGGGTAAAAAACCATTTGCCATGACTTAGAGTTTCCTAAGTATTTTCAGAAATAAAGTGCTCCCTTTCCACTTACTCTAACTCTTGCAATACCAATAGTTTTTTTGCACACAGCGTTCTTTTCTTTTTCAGAAACTCCTATGACCTTATGAATTTTATTTTGTCTTTTATGGCTCACTGATATGCCTGCCTTGGACATCTCTGATTCCTTCCTCTCTGTGATGGAAGACACAAAAATAAGAGACCATGGGCAAGGACTTCTGGAGGTGTGTTGGAGGACAGGGTGGAGGTGGTTTGGAGCTCTTTTCTAGGGTGAAACAAGAGGGCAGGACCATGTCTGAGTGCAAACAGCAGAGTCAGCTCCATTGGAATGCAGACAAAGCTTGCAGTCCATTTACTCTTAAATCCCTAGGTCCCAGAGAAAGAGGCAACATATATTTTATTTATTAAAAAAAAAAGCCTGTTTTATCTTACGTTCCCTCTCCTCATTATATATAAACTGCAGTGATTCTTTGATTTTAAGAAAGAAACTGCCCATATTTTTTTCATGCATTGACCTTGAGCTCCTGAGGAAAAGCTTTTCCAGTTGACACACAAGAGTCCACTAAACAGTTAGAACTGGTACCCTTCATATGAATGGAGGCTGTGAGGTTTGCAAGTGAGCACAAGTATTTCCCCAGGTCATGCAAGGAAAATTCCTTCCACAAAAGATAGCAGATTGCTCCAGCCAGGCTTTGTACCAGCCACAAGCCAACCAGAGCTCATACACCTGGCTTCTCAAGAGGTTATATTGTTCCTGGTCTAGAGCCAATCTGTGGCTCCTACTCAAAGCCCAGCCAGAATGGTCTTGTGTCTGTCTGCAAAGTACAATGTAGCCATACCCATGATAACAGGCTTTGGAAAATAAAACCTGAGCGCTGATCTGCAATACTTTGAAGAAATGGCTTTGAATGCCAGGACCACTCTTGCTTAACAGCTTTCAGCCTAATCTGATTTATTTATTGTTTAACCTACCATGTGCCTGCAAACCAGCTGGAAGCACAGCCGGCTAATTACTGGGCCATGCCAGCATAGGCTGCCTTTGATTGCTTGAGACATGAAGCCTGTAAAATGGACAAGATTTAAGGCACACAGTTATTATCTGTGAC
The DNA here is from genome assembly GCF_000705375.1 of Tinamus guttatus. The sequence continues at coordinate 340,744 of NW_010585305.1, forward strand.
CCTCTTTTAGATCCTAATGAGCTCTGAGAAGCTGAGATGTTCTGCTGGAGGGGCAGCAGGGATCTGGCTCTATCAGGGCAAGGGCTGCACCTGGAAATGATTTCATCCTCAGCTTTCCATGTCTTTTTCATATTTTTTCTCTTATACATCTGTGAGGTAGAATATTTTTCAAGTACAATCCTGATAACTCCTCTCCTATATTCATCTTTCATGGTGTACCCATGCTAGTCCTATTGGTCTGGAAAGGGTGGAGGAACCAAGAATATGGGAAGGGCAGGAAGCGATCTCTTTACTCCACAAGGGCTCTGGGAATGTGGTTGCCTTTGGGGGACTGGGGGAAATAGGGGAATAGAACAAAAACATGCTAAAAATGCCAAAAATGATACAGAATGGTTATCAGCTTGAGAAGTTCCTCCAAGGGTTATTAATAGGTAACAGCGAGGAAATCGTGACTCACTGGACAGATAAGTGTATTCTGGGCCTTAAAATGTGAATTGGTTCGTGATTTCTTAACTCTGACTATTCTACCCATACACGTACAGGAAAGGGCTATCAACAAAGTCTCACCACAGGTACAGAAGTCCACCGCAATCTTGCAAAGTACTTAAACATGTCCATAAGCCCTGTTACTTTTCATGAACCATAGGCACGTAAAGTTGATAAATCTGGCCAAAATTCAGCAACAGATTTTGACTGCATTTCAAAAAAGAATTGCGATATTAGCCTTTTTCAGACATTTAGAGTATTTTGCACTTAAGTGACTAATCCTGACAATTAGTCTTAGGTGACTAATTGTTCTATCTTAAGCCATGAAATATCAAATGTTCCTACAATTTCACCTCACCCCTTGAATCATAAGCATTCTCATTTCCTGTTGTCCATAAGAAAACCAAGGCACAAAGACATTACGGTGCACCCTTTCAGACTTCGGTTACAGAGATGTGGGTGCCACTATCTCCACGCATAGGATGTTAAGCTAAGAAGCAACAGTGTATCCCCAGCATCAAGAAATAATTGTTTGTTTAAGAGCTTACACATGAGTTTAACATAAGTTGCTACCTGAGCAGATGAATTTCAATGTAGAAAAAAAATAATCCAGGAAGCCTGGGAGAACACAAAGCTGGAGTGTAAGAATGGTCAAATAGAGAACTGATTTGCAATGGGGTGTAAGATCAGGCAGTAAGAAGCAGAGCCCTGTTGTACCAGCTGCTGCACATTAGCATTGTAAAGAAGAATTCCTCTGCTTGGTAGTCAAGCTAGATAAAGGCTGGGAGCAGCTCAGCTCAGGAACTCTATTTTAAAGATCAAACAAGTGAGCAAGAAAGCAAGGAGTGAGCAAATTAGAGTCAAGATCTCCTGAATTCTGGCTGAGTGTATGAGCCATAAAATTGTCTTTCCTCTCACCCAAACTGGTTAATCTCCTTTTACAGCCGGCACCATTTCTGGGTCATGCCTGACTACAGCAGAAACGATAACAGCCTATTCTGAAGGTACAGCTATGAAAACTTTGCATATCGAGCCACTTAAGATATTCTCTTGATGCAGAAATTTTGAGCATTTTGATAATCACCTTGTTACTGAATGATCTGGAAGGAGATGATGCTTCAATATTATCTCAGCTCATTCTCCTGCATCAGTCCAGCTGACAGATGTTCTTCTAAGTGGCATGTAAAAACTCCAGCAAAAGAGGTAGCACAAATCCCCAGATATTCTCTTCAAGGGCTTTGATATCATGATAACATCTAGCTTATACTTTGTCTGTGGCAACAGAAGCTCCTCGCTTCTCCTGTTCCCAGTGGAGGCAGAGAACGCTGCTCCCTCCCTCTGATGCAGCCTTTACTATATCTGGTCCTCCTTGCTCCCGTCATATTGTATAGCACCACAAGCAAAACAACATTTTTTTTTCCACTACTTGTACAATGGGGAATCATTCTGATTGGGCTGCTAGGAAAAAAAAAGAAAAGGAAGCTAATAAATCTTTTCCGCCTCTTGGTCCTACGGTTTTCTATTTTTGCTTTGGAATGGAACATAATATTCTAAGCCCTTCAGCACAATAATTTGTCAGGCAATTGGTAACAATACATTAAGTTTTGGGGTGGGGGGAGGGTGCTCTTTTGTGGCATTTGTGTGAAGGATGATTTTCATGAAGCAGTTTTATGGCTTCAGTGAAGTATTTGTAAAGTGGCTCTTGCAAGTGTGACTGATCGTCTAGTTTCATTCTATTTTCTGTTTTCATTAGGTTATGTAAATCACTGGGTATTATGCTCCACATTTGATCATTTCAAACCAGTAATTGAAGATTTTGTGTACCAGGGTAAATTCATGGTTTCTGTGAAACCCTTGTTTGCCATAAATAAAAGCTTGTTTACCCGTATGTCAATGAACAAGAACATAAAAGGTGTTAGGGATAACCATGCCTTCTATTTTTTTTCATGAATGTATGAGTATATTTATTTATTATAGTCACTCAGTTCAACCAACATAGAATTTTGGCACATTTTTTCATTTGCCATGTATTTCATAAAATGTATTACACAGACTTTAGAATGTATCAGACAATATGGAACATATTATAGTCCATAGCAGCTGTCATGATACTTCAAATATATTACATGGAATGACATAAAATATTTTCAACATATTCTTATAATTTTAGCATATATCGTGTAGTGTCCCATATTTTAAGCAGTAGAACAATGGAACAATTCTTTTTCTTCTTCTTTTAAAAATTGTATTTTATATATTGTCATATATATTTTTACCATGTGTGCAATAAATTATATGAAACACGTAACGCACATATGGGAAAGGTATGACTTTTTTTTTGGTGGGGGGAGGAGGGAATAGATTTCTTAAAGGAACTTAAATCCTTTGTGCATTGTTTAAGCAATGATCAGTATCTCCGGCCTGGTCTGCAGGCAGTGGGGTTTGTTAAGGAAGTATTTGTGATTTCCAGTGCAGAGTTTTTTTCCTGGTGAAGTTAAGATAAGAGGATAGATTCAAACACAAAATGCTGCAGCCTGGAACAAACATTGAGAATATTTTGTAATAGGGCAATCCATTTTCTGGAGCTCATGAGAAACTAGAACAGAGCCCTCGTCCTCAGCAAGGCCTCAGAAGGCTATGTGTCACTAGGAGCAGCTAGGAGAGCCAGGTGATTGCCATCTGCCAGGGCAATGACATGCACTCAGCGAACACAGCCCAGCTTCTGGGACGCTGTTCCCCTGCCTTATTCCTGAAGATGATGGCAAGCTCACAGTAGTTCAGATAAGCAAGCTGAGATTTAGAGAAGCCAATGTCTGTGTAGAATCCAGTAACCAGAGTTTTAGCTAGTTGGATTGGTGACTGGGAATTGTAATGCATGGAAATCTTCCCAAAATAGACTTAAATTCATCACAAAGATGAATTTCTGTTCTAGAGGAGCTTAGATGCCTATCACTACTATTTTAAAGGAATACCTGAAAATCTCAGCTGGCCTGATGGTGGCTTTTTTAAAGTAGCAGTTCCGGTCTGCTCTCCTTGTCCTGTGCATTCCTGTGCTGCTGTTGAACCAGTCACCACTCCTGGATGCAGTCTTTGGTGGGTGATGTTCCTTTCTCCATTCTGCAGCTGCTCAGGTTTGAGCAAAGTCTCTAAACCCAAGCAAGATGTGATCCAAGCCTTAAATCCCAACACAGATGGTACTTTCACCTGTGACTTTGAGAGGGAGAGAAAGCTTTATGACATCTGTTGACATCCATGGAGTACATTTGATTTAATGCAAACAAGCAGGCTGATTTTCAAGCCTGGAATTTCAGACTTGACTTGTTCACTATGGTGAAGATCTCAAATTGCCTTGGTTTTTCTCTCAAGGTCAGTAAGGCAAGAGTATATATTCTCTGTGCCCTTCTGGACCATTACACCTTTTATCAAACCTTGCACATGGTGGACTGTAGTCTTCCTGACTCAACACTAAAAATGCAGAATGCTCCCTGTATACAACACCAAAGGAAATTTCATGCCAAGAGAAATAATCCAATGCAGTATTCCAGTAGTGACCCTGGATTTTATAAATATAAACCAGTGCTCTGAAAGAGCTATTTAATAATTGCTTAATTCACCCACTATGACTACATCTTTTATTTCCAATAAGCTTAGAAGAGCTAAGAATTTACTTCTTGACACAGGCAGAAACTAGAACCAGGGGAATCGTCCTTAGGTTCTACATTAGACAAATGACAGTCCTTGTTCAATATGAACATAACAGCTTTAGTAAGGAATCTTTAAGATACACCTTAACATTTAAGGAATGGCCACCCTGAAGGTGCACCATGCTCTTGTAAGAAGAACAGCTCAGTAGAGATAGTTATCATAGTTATCATTTTATCCTTTATTGGGCCTTACTGACTGGATGCCATACAAAGCCTCCTTGCTGCATTACGTCTTCCATGGTAAAACTACATTTGAGTGTCCATTTCCAGAGAATGTCTTACTGAGTCTGTGTTCCTTCTCCCCAGAAAGACAGTACATGTGTGGTTCTGCTATGGATGGGAAGTGTGTGGGAGGGAGGTGAAACATGCCATCAGTGGTTGGGGATGGCACATGGAAAGCAGAGTGATCCTAGGAACTGTGAGAGAGCTGACCTCAGGAAGGGCTCTGGAGAGTTTTTATGTCATAAAATCAAAGAAATCTTGACAGAGCATTGGCAGTCCTGGATGTCTGTTAAAATAATATGGCAAATTTGGGTGAATATTCACAGGTATAGCAAATAACATAACTTTTGACAAAACAGCTGTCTCAGCCTCTATATCTCAAATGCCTGATGAGTAGCACAGAAAGTCAGGCCTTCAAAAGGAGCAATTGCCATTGAGTCCTTGACACATTGCAAATCAGTGCGATGAGTTCATGCATTTATTCCATTGATACCTTGCCTTGCAAGTAGCTAAGCTGTTTTGACCGACACATGCACATATATATGTATAAATATACATTTATATACATGTGCATATACACACGTGAATAGGTAATAAGCCCGAGGCAAGATTTCCACAGGGAGTTTCAATACCAGTGATGAAAACCTGGCAATGCTGCAAGAAGACTTCCACACAGAGAAGTGCTGAAGAACTTTCCTAAATGTCTAGGGTCCTCTTCAGGGTAAGTATCACAGACAGACGGACACTCCTCCCTCCCTCACCTTGACCATATCTCCTCTACACCAGATTCCTGCCCCAAATACTCTTTGCTCTTTCCTGCCTGTGTGATTTCTATGCTGGCACTGCTGGGACTGCGGCAGGGGAAGAACCAAGGCGTGTTTCTGAGACACGGTGTTGGCTCTCCCACATGAGAGGTGTGCAAGGAGGAGGCAGGATCTGCTGACAAAAAAAAATAGGAAGATTAGGAGAAAGCCCCCTCCTCTGCACTTAAAAAAATGGAAGTAACTGTGCCCCTTAAGAAGTAACCTCATAGGTTGAACAGCTCCAGCAGATTATATCAGACAGATAAAAGTGTTGTAGGAGAAGGATAGGAGCAAAGGGCTCCATCTTGTCCCAATTTCCTGACAGAACTAAGAGAAAGAAGAAAAAAAAAGTAAATTAAGTATGATTTTTGTTCTTTTTATATGATTTCTGGCTTCTGAGCTTGTACCATCCATTTGGATCAGGTAAAATAATAACTTTTTCCTTCTTTTCCATGCCTTTAGAAGTATCAGGCTTTAAATTTCATGATATCATCCTTTTCCTGTCCCTGAGTTGTACTTTTGGGTGGACTGCTGGAAGCAGAAAAGCCTTAGTGTATCTTCCCCTCATCATATGAATTTTCTGTTTTCCTTTGTAAGTCACTTAGTGCCAAGGAAGCAAAAAGAGGATAGGAAAAAAGGATTTCCTAGTGAAAAGTGCATTGAAGACCAGCTCAGCAACAGGCTGTGTGGCCATCACTTCTTTATCCAACTGCTCAGGAGCTGTGTGAGCTAAGTCATGATCCTTTTGCACTGTTCCTCCTGTTCATGGATTAGAGATACAGCAGCTCTGAGATTTTGAGTGTTGCCACTGTGTAAGAAAATGGGAGTTATCTTTACCCATGCTCTTGGAGTAATGAGAAATTATGTTATCAGTTCAGGGGTATAAAGAGACTTTTCATTTTTATGGCCATGACTGCTCACTGTTGTCTTACCCCATCTAACATATTATTTTAATTTGGCACATTCTTACTTAAGATATAATTATAATTTGAACTAAATAGCATCACCTAAGGAGGAAAAAAGAAAAAAAAAAAAAAGGTTCATTCCTGATTTAGCTTTTTCTGTGGACGGAGTTGACACCAAAATCTTTAGTCAGGACATATCAATGTCAGGTCACTGAGAAAAATGTAAGCATTATTTTACACTGGATATATAGAAATATTACCTTCAAAATGTGCAGAATAAAAATTCTATTCTGCTAAGCTGCAATAAGGCCTCACATGGAGAACTGTGTCTCCTATGGGGCACCTCACCTCCAAGCAGTATGTAATATTAGAGAATATTAGAATATTTAGAATGGAGACTGTCAAAACTTCAAAACTGAGGCTGATGGGAAAAAGTGTGAGCAAATAGAGGTCTTCAGACTAAAGAAGAGAAGTGACACTGGATAGTTGTCTTCAAACCATGTTTTCTGGTTTTACCTCAGCAAAGAAGTACACAGATTATTCCCATCTTCAATGCAGTTTTCTTTTATGTATTATGTATCACAGTATGGGGGATGTCAGTTAGACATGCTGGGATTTCTAATGATAGGGATAATTCAGGCAGAGGTTGCTTAAATATCAACAGAGTTTGTGATGTTTCCAGAAAAAAAGAGGTTTTAAGAGTAGATGAGAAAACATATGTCAGAAGTGACATGACTAACATTTATCTCACAGTGGGCAGGGAACAGGTGAGCATGACTGCAGGGGATGATGAACTCTTCTTTAGAATTCTGAGATTCTCTCCATGTAGTATTCTTAATTATTTCCTTCTGAGAGATGTTTTCCAACAACGTAACTAATCAAGCAGCTCTGCCATGAACCCTTGCAAGTTGTCAATATGCTGCTTGAATTGTTAACACCAAAAATGGATGCTGAATTTCAGTAGTAATCAGTGAAGTAGTCATAGAGTACTCTATTTCCACTCTTCTTTTCACTATGTCTTGTTTATATTTCCAGAAATCTCATTCAACCTTCTTGACACGGTATTCACTGAGACCCTCAAATTATTTTCAAAATTGCAGCTGCTGTGTGTAGAGTCTCCTATCCTGTGAATAAGCACCATTGCGTTCTTTGCTCCTAGATGGATGACTTTACAGCCGGATGCATTAAAACACATTGTGTTTTCTTTCACTGAGCTTACGGGCTGATTCAAGCCAACCTGTATCAATGACCAGCCTTCATTATTTACTATCTTCTGTTTCCCCAGTCTTTTTCTTATCGTGATAAATCTTTATGTGCTATGAACACTTTGTAGGTAGTGGTGCTACAGTTCCTTCCAGGTCACTGAGATCCTTAAAGAACAGAGGTGCAGGAATGGATGCCAGCTGGACTTTCCAGAAATGCTTTTGTTTCATAAGAATTCTCTGTTTTATAGTTTCATTTGAGTTCCACAAGTCATCCATTTCTGAACTGTTGAATGCAGGCCAAATGCATTTTGCCTCTTTCTAGTTTCTTAATTAAAACATCCTGCAGGGCAAAGTCAGCTGCCTTACAGAAGTCTATTATATCATCCTGATTATCCTTAGCCACCAAACTGGTAGTTTTATCGAATAAAGATATCAAGTCAGTTTGACAGGAACTGTTTCCCATAAAAACCTGTTAACTGGCTTAATTTGTATTTCCTAATGTAATTGATAATTAACTGAGACAACGAGTCAGGCTGTTAAGCTTACAGCTATAATGAGAAAATACAGAATCATAAAATTTAGACTGGAGGGGACCTCCGGAGGTCATCTTATCCAACATCCCCAACTCAAAGGATGGCCAACTTCAGAGTCTGCTCAGGACCTTGTCCAGTCTAATACTGAGTATGTCCAAGGATGGAGATTCCACAGGTTGTCTGTGAAGCTCTCCTGGTACTTTGGCATTGTCATTGTATGGATTTTGTTCTTGATTTACAGTCAGAATTTAACAAGAGGCAAAATGGGACCATCACTCTCGTCCTTTTGCTGTGCATCTTTGACATGTGTCTGTCTCCATCTTCTCTGTAATACCCTATTAGATATCTGAAAACATCAGTTTGATCCCATTTCTCCTTTCCAGGTCAAACAAACACCACTTGCTGTGCTTTGTTGTGTACTTTATGTGCTTCAGGTCCCAAGTATCTTCGTGTTTTTTCTCTCCATTTTTTTCCAGTGGGGAAAATGTGAATAGTAATTGGGAACTTTTAAAAGAGCTTTTATTAGATGCCTTCCAGATGAAATTGCATACCTTCAGTAAGAGGACATACTGGTTATAAAACCATTCCAGCTTAGATCAGAAGTAAAAGTCTTATAAAATTTGAGAGACTAGTTGCCCCTTCCTTTGCAGAGCATAAATCACTTTACTTGTGCCATTCTCTGCAATGTCACAGAGTCCCAAAGACTAGTGTAAACCAGGTTCACAACATGCTAACAACTAAGAAAAACAAATAATGAATAAGATGAACAAGGTGAACAAAAGTCCCAATTACTATTCATTTTTTCTCCACAGGTTTAAATACTCTTAAATGACTTGACTTGTAATTATTTTTGGTTTGGTCTGAACTGGCTTGTCTGAAGCATCGGACAGATGATGAGTACTGCCTCTGTGTGTGCGTACACATGTGCACACAGACACACATACTCACATAATTCTACTGCAGACACCCAGAGGTCAGACTAACTCAGCTAGGCTTGACCTATGCTTGAGAATTCTCATCACTATGCCCAGGATTTCTTTCCCACTCAGTATTATGGAAAAGCAGAGTAACAAGGAAATCTCCATCCTGGAGCCACAAGTTAAGAATCTCTGGAGCTTAAAGCAGGTCCACCCTGCTTTAAAACTATGAACTTTGCTGTTTCCATGGTAACAAAAATGTCTGACCAAGTCATCTTTAAATGATCTGTCTCACTTAAACGCAGCTTTGATTCTATGTAGAATAAACTGAAATTATATTACTGTCTAATTATCCTCTATGGTAAATTACAGATACAGCAGCATTATCATAGGTCACAAGCATATCAACAAACTGAAAATCTTACAATTTATTTTCAGGTAATGCATATTTTTTCACGTGGAAGATTTTATTATTTTGTTATAATTTTGTTTCCTTCCCAGGTTTTTATGCAATAGCTATTCAGATAAGATTTTTTTTCTTTCTTTCTTTGCAATAAAAGAATAGAATTAGCAGAATGAAAGGGACACCCAGTTTCCTTCCATGTGGAATTATTTTATTATGGAACTTTTACTATGTTTCCTTTTAGGTATCTTACGCATAAATTGAACCTCTGTATTTTTCATTCATGTTAATTATTACTAATTTTACCATCTTTGGGCTGTAAAATGGGATAGCATCACCTTCTCCTTTTTGTCGTCTCAGATGACTCTCAGATATATGGCTGTTCATATTCCTTGCACTACCAATATCAATTATAGTTCAGTGTGAAAAAGGTTTGAAAGACACAGGGCACATAAAACTGCTGCTAATCTGGCTGTCCCTTTTTGTGTCTCCACAGAGTTTTGGTCCTGCTAATGTGTCTAATGTCCCACTGACCTGCATCACAATTGGATGAAGTTCCCCTAGGTTTCTCTAGAAAGTTTTAAAGCTTTGTTTATAAATGAAAAAAAAAAAAAAAAGAAAAGAAAAGAAATAGTTTGGGAGAAGAGAGATTAGATAAGTTTTGCAGTCACACTGCTATAAATCTCTATGATCTGGTCATAGTCAATCAAATAGTCCTTTCCAGTTCAAGATACTTGTGACACTTGTATTTCTATGGAAGAGACACAGAGAAGGCTGGACGGGTCTGACAGAAAAGAATTTCTGTTGTTCACGTAAACTGTTGATAGAGCTCAGTCCACATCATGAGACTTTGGACATAGATAAAACCCATCCCAAACTACCAGCTTTTCTTTCAAGTTTTTCCCTCTCAGCAGAACCACAAGATGGTTGCCAGATTGGCCTATTTCCTGTTGCTCCCCTCTGTTTTTCTGCTTTTGCAGGGTATGGAGACAGTCACCAGTGTTGTTTTCAGTCAGTGACGTGGGTTGGTTTCACTAGCTCAAACGTCTGTCCAGAAAATTGATCAGTTAGAGCTGGAATAAAACATTTTTTGCTCTTTCTAAAGCTCCCTGATACTTTCTAAGGATTTACACAGGGTGTCTTCTGTTTCAGATATGTTCTTTTTCCATATCTCACATTGGCCTTTGTGGTTTTTACAGAGTCCTGGGAATCAGACTAAGAGACAAGGAAGAGGAGTTGGATACTCTTGGTGTTGAGCATTTGGCCATTAAAACCTTGAGAACAGATTAAGCTGAAATTGCAGTTTAGGATATGTAACTTGATAAAATAGCATAGACTTCACTCCCGCCGTGGGAATCACATCCTGAAACTATTTCCAATACACAGTGAGACAAGGTTTTCTCCTCCACCCCACATGCACTGAGCTTCCATTACTGTATTATTACTTTCATGTTCCTTGCACACCTTAGCCTTTAAACTTCTCTGCTGCTAAAAAGCAGTCTTTGCTGCAATTAGGGAAGATGGATAAAAATGAAAATAAAAATATGTGCAATCAAAAAAAAAAGGAAGAAGAAGAAGAAATCAAGTGTCATTGACTTCTCTGAGGCCAAGACTTCCACTCTGATTTTGATGGCTGATGGCTGGGATTTAGGAAGTATTTTTGTTTATTATTTGTTTTCACTACAGATAGATGAAACATGTGTAGGAAATAAGCAACAAGAGGTTGGGAGGCCACATTTAGATGATATTTCCTTTTGGCCTCTGTGTTTGTCTGCCTCTCCAGAAGTGGAGATGCTGAGTGAGACTGGACAGCAGATTTCCTTGAGGCAGACTCAGATCAAGGGGGAATAAAAACACATTTTTTTCCTGTTCAGAGCCCAACCAGTGGGAGTGAATTCCAGATCTGACTCAGAAAACAGATTTACTCCGCTGCTAAAAAGGCATCTGAACAGTTTTGGTGCCAAAATGGTGGCCAACCTCCATTTAATTGCCCTCAGGAATTTGCCTTTCGGGTGTGCTCTCAGGACCCTGCTGATATTCCCTAAAGGAAGCCTCAAGGACACACCTACTTCTTTCTCCTCACACCCACCTGGGGATGACAGGACCTATATTTTTTGTTGTTGTCGTTGTTCAACCTTCAACTAGAACATCTACCTGTGATGACATTTATTAGAAAAGTTGACTATGTTCCTTCCTATCAAGGCACATAGGCCTTTCCATGAAAGGCTTTACAGTGTCTGTCACAGGAGCAAGTAGCTTTTGTGACCCGTCTAAATGCAAGTGACCTGCAAGAGATTGTCAGAATGGCTTTTCATGTAAGACACCTTGGACGCAGCCAGCAGCGGTCATGATATCACGACCCCTGGGGTCATGGTGGGTCATGGGTTCCCCCAGGGGACCTCCTGGGGTCATGGGACTAGGGTCATGATATCATGGCTATGCTTGCCTAATCCTTAGAGTTGTGCAGGGGATTCTCTGCCCTCCTGTTCTCCGACCGTTCATCCTGCCTCTACACTACGATTCAGCAAAGTCATGGCACTGCCACTTCCCAGAAAAGGAGCTCTAGAGATAAATGTTTCCTGGAAACTGGATGAATTTTGTAGAACTCTTTGTCAGACAACTGAGAGCAGGAATTTTGTTGCACTATAAATGTAAAGCACAGTGTGTGACTTGCCTTTCCTTTAATCGGCTGTTTGTACGTGCAGTGACACAGGCTTGAAGAACAGATATTTCTCCTGTGCCATGAAAGGGAGGGTGGCTGGTAATGCTGGTCTTATTCAGGAATGCTTGGGAGGCATGAGACTATGAGGCTGACGGGAACTCTGTGTTCGTTAGAGAGAGAGAGGAGATAGGACTGTCGTAATAACGCTGCAGAGAATATTTTGCAAGTCTTCAGGATGCACATACAGACCACGTGGATTGCTCTGATTACGTTACCTAGTTATGAACTCACTCACTCCCAGCTGCACCAGGCAGGTTTTCTGCATACATCACAACACAGAGTTGTCTTTCAAAAGAAACTAAACTTTTCTAGACTCATATTCTGACTGCGGCTGATGCAGACCTCAGGATCTAGGTCAGATCTTGCTTTATCCATGTGGATTTTACCTAATCCTCACTGAGTGCTGCCAGAGCTTCTCCAAACTTTTTGTTTTCTTTGTATCCTTCTGATAATATCATCTACCAGTGCTGGTTGTATAGATATCTTAAGATTTTTTTTCCTAAAATAATGTGTATGTGAGAGGAAAGAAGACAAATATAAACAAGCCCCCCAGATCCCCCAACCACCATAAAAAAGAGGAGGAAAAAGTAGATTGTGGAATATTAGAAGGAGCTCCTGCCTTTCATGGGTACATTTTCCAAAGAAAATAGAAGAAAATATGACGGATACCAAGAATAACATCCGATTTTCTGCTGCCAGCTCCTTTTATGCCTTTAAAAACCAGTACATTTTATTCGACATAGTTTCTGGGAAGGAAAAAAAAAAAAAGAGGGGAGATGAAGAGCCACACACTTCTAATCATATTCAAGCAGGCACTGTACAAAACCTGCTGGAAGCCAGCAATGGTGATGACTGGCTCATTACCATTATATAAATAGTATTTAAAGTGCAGCTGGGCCCTCACATGAGCGGAGACCTAATTGATGCCGAAATATGTTCATTTCAAGTCCTGTGACTTCATGTGGAAAATATTACCCTGGCTAATTAATGGCAATGAGAAGAGATGATGCATTGCCTTATAAAACAAGCAACTGAGATGTTGAGCCTTCCTGCAAAAGGAAAAAGAGGAGGGGGGAAGATTTCTGAAAGTTTGAAGAAAAAAAAGCCAACAAAATAAAATGCATGCTCACACACTCACAGTGACACACACGTAATCAAGAACCAGAGACATTCAGGAGGAAATGACTTACTATTTATCTAACAGTTCTCAAGCCAAATCTAAGTTTATTGTATGCCCTTGACAGAAAGACAGCACAAAATCCAGTGTTTATAAAGAAGAGCTAACGAAAATATTAATGCCCTGATTCTGGCATTTCTGAACACCACCTACCTAATATCCTTTTCAGGCACTTAGCCTCTACCCTGTATTTATTTAATGCATAAAAACATGTGTTGGCTCATGCAGGGAGCACAGACTGGAATTAATGGTGGAAATGAATTGGCCTCTGTTGCGCAGTACAACAGACATGATTATCATGGTGTCCTGTAGCCATAAATCATACAAATGCATGAATTGAAACATTGATGAAATCTTTTAGTCTGGTGTATGCTTAGCCATACTAGAAGCCATAGTCAACCATGCCAGAGGTGTGGCTAAAAAGGTTAACAGTGTAGACAAGCCATTTTTAGGTAAGGTCCATAAGACTAGATTCACTACGGATGACCAGATGACTGTGTATGAATAGCTAGTTGTCCTGGGCAAGATATGGCCCTTCTTAAACTGCAGAATGGAGTGAGAAGAAAAGATCTGCAAGTTGTTTAATGAAACAGAAAGGGGCTGCTCCATGCGGTTACCAAGTCACAGAAGTTAGAGATCCAACACTGGCTCTCTGGCAGCTTCCTTGCTCTTAGAGGATTTTTGGCACGGGTATTACCTGCATTGTGTCTCAGGATGGGGTCTGACAGTCCCAAATGCTGGGTTTCCCAGCGCTCTGTTAGAAAACTGTATGATAGTACCACAGATCTTACTGACAGGAAGAAAAATCTGGCTCTACCTTCTCTTTTGCTTATGTTTCCTTACATTGTTCTTAGCAAATCTCTTCCCATTTTCTGCACTCTGGGTGTTTTATCTTCCTTCCCTGGTTATCCAAAGTCTGTTTTTCTGTCTTTTCCATAGTTTTTGAATTTTCACATCTTTAGTCTTCCCACATATATCATACATTCCAACTCTTTCAGCATATAAAGATGTTTCTTTGAATTCCATGATCAAGCAGCCTCTTACTCCCAGTAACCTGTTTTATTGCTAAATCATGCCACAAGCTGATATTTGCCATCACCTTTGTCTGTTTTTCCTTTATTTGCTTGCTCTTTTTTTTCATTGATTCTTTATTTCCTTTTCTTATGGGTGCCACTTAATAGAATTAGACTGCATCCTTCCTTTATACTACTTACTCCAAAATTATATTCCCCAAAATGCCTTTCTTCTACTTTTCTGTCATGGTTGTTTTTGGGACTCCTCCCAAATTATTGCTGTTTGTAAATTTCATCAAGCGCCTGCTTATTTCCATTTCCAGAGATTAACAAATATGTTAAATGAGACTCTTGCTGCATCCAAGTAGGCACATCTGTCTCCATGAGACAATGTTTATAGCTAAGCCAAGAGCAATGATTTTTGGAGTAGAATCTCAGGAAATAATTTCTGAAAAGCCAAAAATGTATCATCTGCTGATAGTCACTTCTCCATGATACTGCAAACACAGTCATCATGAAATGTCAAAGGCCATACCAAACTAATGCTGGTTTTCCTTCCCTTGCTCCAGTCTTCTCTAAAACAAGTGGGTATTGCTTGGTTTGTGGATAGCTTGGGGTGCTGCTTATGGCCAGGGCATCGCAGAAGGTAGGTAGCCCCACCAGAGAATAGACTGCATTCGGGGAACTCTTAAAAGATTATCTGAGCTCTACCTATCCAGCCATTGATCATGATTAACGTTATTTGTGACATTCCCTGTTCAAACAACCAATATACTCCTCCCTTTCCCCAAAACAAACAAAACACAGGAAAAAAAAAAAGGGAAAAAAAAAGAAAAAAACAACAACACACAGAGCAAAACAAACCCACCCAGACAAAACTTTATGCTTGTCCCTAGGGAAAGGGGTAAAGAGCAAACAACACCAGACAGATGGTAGCTGTATTATATTATGCCCTGTTGGCAGGAGCTCAAAAACAATGGCAGTGAGAATGCATCAGATCCAGGACAGAACTAAATAAAACGGTTTCTCATAATTTTGTTTTCAGCATTCCTGTGTTTCATTTCAGCAAATCCGAATGTCATCCCAGTGTTAGAAATTCCAAAATACCTATTTCTGAAACAGCTCACCTGAAAGACTCTCTTATAGCAATTTATGCATGTGTATATTGTACATGTATTTGCTATCTTTATTGACACCCAAAACAGGGCTGGTACAGTACACCAGAAAGTGATAGGGAGAGAATGAACTTTATCCAGAACTCCCTTTATATGCTTTTTAAAACTCCCCTGCATTCGTTGTCATGGAGTCACACTTCCCAAATTCAAGCCAGCAGTTCCTTTAATCACACCCCCACATGTATTTGTTTGTTTATTAAGTGCCAACTGTGTGGCCTGGGGCAGGCAAAGCAACTGAGACTTGCCACGTTGCAGACTCACACCTGCAGCTGGGATGTAAGTGTGATCTGCCAAGAGTAGCATGTTTCAGTCCGTGACAGCTAAAGTAGCATTAATCGAGAGGAGGCAGCTGGGTCCAGGCAACCTCCAAGATAGGTGTTTATCTGGACACCATTTTTCACTGCTCTGTTCTACGCAACACCATTCACAATGGTGTAGAGCCTGGACGCTGTCCAAAGTGTTTTGCCCAAGGTTGCAAGGAAGATCACTGAAGAAAGCTCAGATTTGAACCATTATCTCCCAAACCCTAATTAATTTCCCTACTGGCAGGGACCTCTCTCCCTCCTCTTGTGGTTTAATTTGCACACCTGAAATAATGAATGAAAAATAGAGCAGGAGTGAGAGGCACAGAGGCTGCTGGGCTGGTTGAGGGCTTCGAACACACCCTCTGAAGGGGAGTTCCAATGGGGAGGCTGGCTTGCTTTCTGCCACTGAGCTGTCTTGCAAATTCAACTCCACCTGGGAGCACAAGGTTGCAAACCTTCTCAGACCTCAAGGGTCTGAGATCTCCTTGAGAGATCTCTTTCTCTGCCCCATCAAAAAGATGCCTCCATTTTGTGCTCTAAATCAGGAACTCATGCGTGCAAGTATGCATGTGCATCTATCATGTGCATGCAAGAAACACGCACCTGTAGAAAATGTGTTGGTGAAGTCTTGGACAGCAGCAATGCCTGAGGACTTCAAAACTGGTCCTCTGACTGAAAGGCCTTTAATAGCATGGGAAGTTATGGAAACTTTGTGATGATGCAACCTCAGCTAACTGACTAATTTTTCTGCAGAGTTTGCCATGAATAAATCCTTCCTGTCTCTTGCCCCTCATTAAGCATTGACATTGATGTCCTCTAAGTTTCGTATTCCACTGTGATGGAAGCTCTTCTCCAAAGTTCGCTGACTTCACATTGCTTTTTAATGCAATAACAACTATTAATGCAGCTGAAACAGTGTACAAGCTCTTTTCCTAGTATCTATTGTTTTGATGAAGCAGACACAAAATACCTACCTTAGCAGAAGTCAAACAGAAAGGAGGCAAAGTGCAGTTCAGTGAGAGCTTTTACACACCCCTCTGCTGTATTTTGCCTGTGTTTTTATAAATGTCTTGAATTAACAGTTTTTTAATTACTGCTAAGCATAGGTGTTTTAAAACTGTACTATATCCTCTAAATAGCTTTGACCTAGTGCTCTCAGAGAGGAAAAGAAAAAAGTGGCTGGAACCACCAGCAATCTCCAGCTGCATCTGCAACTTTGGACAAGTTTGATCCAAACCCAAACGCTGACAGATCAGGGTCTGTGCTGTGCAGTTTTTCATTTGATACTCTCCAGCTTTGATTTCTGGGGAGGGGAAAGGAAAGGGTGGGTAGGGGATCAAAGGCACCAGCTACATCCACACCCTCATGTTAAATCCAAACCCATTTGCTTTAGGATGTTAAAGAAGACATAGCAGGAAAAATAGAAAAATGATGTTTGCAAGGAGAGAGGAAAAAAAGAGAGGTTTTGAAGCTAGTATGCTACTGAAAGTTCAGCTGTGCAAATGTAAATTTTACGAACAAACACTCACTGCTCGGCTTCAGTTTTAGCACATACACCGCCTCCTTGCCTGTCAGA
Source organism: Tinamus guttatus (assembly GCF_000705375.1). The sequence goes on from NW_010585305.1 coordinate 357,890, forward strand.
CCACCATCCAGAATGGAACAGCAAGGACAATTGCACCTGGTCCCTCTTGAGCCACACTGCCAGGGTCATAGTGGATCATTTGACAATCACCCTGATGCCCTCCCAGCTGGCAAAGAGCAGATGTATAATGGAAAAAGATCATAAGATACCATTGGAAGAAGTGAAATTCATCAACACTGTCTTCAGGGAGCCTAGGCCAAGGAGTGGGTTGAGTGCTAGTGCTCTCCCCTGATCTATGTCTAGATATTCATGCTCTCACTGATAGATCACCTATGACTGCAGAAGTGCAGTCTGAGCTCACACAGCCCACAAATCCCATCTGCCTTTGGGGCACATGATCTCAAGCTGCTTCTGAAGTGAATTCTGGGGTGGGCTTATTTGTCCAATACCAGTTGCCAAAAGAGCAGCTGGGAAATGCGGAGGCAGCTGGGCTGGGCATAGTGAGTGTCCTTAAAGACTGATGTAGTAGAAGAGTGTAGCTCCAGACAGGGATTCAGACTGGAGGGATTTCAGGCCATTTGGTTGGCGTCAGGCTTGTTGCCTGGCCTGAAGGGCACAGCTTAGATTGGTGCCATGAAAACAGGCCCAAAAAAGCCAGTACCCAAAAGTATGGATCTTTCTGAGGAAGAAGGTCTGGTGTACAGATTGTGGACCTTGAAAAGCAGCTATATAGAAGAGCAGAAAATAATATCTGCTACAGCAGACTGGCTTTGTCAAACAGAATTAATTTCATGCCCAGAAACCATTCCCAGGACATAAGGAACTCCTCATGGGGACCAAAAGCCTTCATGTGGTAATGGGCAGTTCAGAATAACCATTGGATTAAATAATATTTTGTATATGTGGACACTAGAATCAAAGACCACTGTGATACAGCTAAGCCCAGAAAACAAAACAAAACATTACTACGATAGCTGTTACTGGAGACAGTCTTGAACATCACAGAAGGGATCCATGAGTTGATTTGGGATGAGTAGAATCATTTGTGGGACTCCATCACTGTATGAGGTAGACTACAAAATGAAGATGGTGATGTGCCATACTCCACAGTTCTGAAACAACCACCGAAGAGCTTTGGGAAGGTCGTTGGAGCATATTATAGTTGAACTGTTAGTAATGAGACTTGTTGCTAATGATAAAATCATGGGTGAAATAATGATGGAGGAAAAAGAAGAAAGTTCTTTAAGGTTTAACTTCATCAGTTGTCCTGTTGCCTACTGCCTGTACAGCTGGAAATGCTGTTATCTAGTAAGTCACGAGAGGATAACTAGAGTTTGCCTTGGGAGGCAAAAACATTGTTCTAGTTTCAGTAAAGCCTGACCAACCAACTCTCCTGTGAAAAAGCTTAACTTCTGCTGGGACAAAGAGAAATTCAGGTACTTGCAAACACTGGTTATGAGAGATAGATGTCAACAGAAACTAATGCTGGAGAGATTCCCTGTTCTGAAGACCTAGTTCAAACTCTAATTTAGCCAACTTACTTGTCACTGGATTGTACCCCTCAGATGCAAAGATGCCTCCACATGAATTCACCCTTCCTATCAGCAGAAGCTACAATTCTTCCTCAACAATTCTTTTCTACTGCTAAATTAGATAGGTTATAATCAGTAATTTTTGGCAGAACCTTCATAAATTCTCCCCGGGGGAAGATGGAAAGATTGGTAGCTTTTTATCCATCTTAGTATCAGTATTCATGCAGATATGGGGCCTAGAGGCCTCTGTTGTTCCTCACAGGAAGAACAGCAACTTTACTTAGTAACACACATGCAGGGTCACTTAAAATTGTACTTGTGCCCTGGTCTGAAGGGTCTGGCAGGGAGTTCATTCTGGATGGCACTGTCATGCTTTGATCTCACTGAGGCACCACTTGTGAAGTTACTAAGAATGCTTATCTGATTGCATTTATTAATAAGCCAGGCTGGATTTGAATGATTCATCTAGAAGGGAATGTACCACACTGCAAAATTCAAGCACCAAGACATGCAATCCTTGCTTTCATGAGGTGAAGTATTCCAATGGGTGAGAAAGAAACACCATGGGGAAGGGAGGACCAAATTTGGAAACAATAAACTAGCTGATATGTAGCATCCAAGAAGGGCTGATAAGAGAGCAACAGCTGCTAAACTAACAGCCAGCACACATTTGAGAACAGCATAACTCCTATTGAGCCATGAGACACATTGCTCAGAGCATGGCCTGGAACCCAGACATGACTGCCTGGCATTGATGTAATGGCACAGAGCCATTGGGTGTAAAGACCATGTGGGTTGCCCAGATGGCGTGTGCCCTATAACCAGTACAGTCATAAACAGCATGTGCTATTTCCTCATCATCTATCACAGAGGCTTCCTTTGGCCAAAGAGAGCAAAAGATTGATTATTCTTGGCCGATCTTTTCTTACTGGACAGAAGCTTCCCTGTTCACATTCAGATTTAATAGAATTGGTCTTGTCATTCTCAGATTACTAGCTCAGCTGCTCCATTAAGGGAACTTCCAGGAATGGAGAAGAAGGGGAGAGGTTCCAAAACCTGAGGCTGGAAAGTTTGAGACTTCTTGCTGTCGATATGAGTTTGAACCATATTTAATGCAGTGTCAGCTTTATTAGGTCATTGGCTGCAAAGTCTAGCTCCCAAACTGAAGGTTCCTCTGGTAATGTTCCTTGAATCTCCTGTTTCTTTTGCTGTTTCTATTTGCAAGAAAGGGCAGTAGGTTAGAGAAAAACGCAATAGAAACATCATGCATCTCCAGCAAGGGAAAACTCATGGAACAGCTGTCACCATTAAAAATCTGTGAGGCTTCCAAAGCCAAAAGCTCACCTCTGGCTTGCTAATTACATCAACGGCAGGGAAGCACCTCCAGCAGTAAAGGAGATCACATTCTTGATTGCTGGAATTCTAATCATTTGTTTTTAATTTTATAGGTATTTAAACAGATAAGAAGAAACAAAGATTCTTTGCTGGATCTTTGCCTTGGAACAACTATTCATCTTTCTCAGTTTACCTGAGGCTAACAAGTTCCTTTCTTCACCTCTGTCTAGGTGGTATCTCTAGAGACTGAGATCTTGAACTAACACAATTGAGCAAAAGGGCTTAATTCAAAGCCTCATGCAAGGAGAATCGTTACATAGATTTCCAGATCTCCTGGATTAGACCAAAAAACAAGAAGTTTTGCAGATCCAGCAATGTTGACCTCCTTTCTCTGCAAAAGCATGGACCTAAAACATCCTGAAAGCTTTTGATTCTGCAGAAAATGTAGTCTTTGATATACATCTCCTTCAAACCCCCACTGCAAAACATATTCTACTGCACCGATTCATTATTAATTATTTAAGTAGTCAAAGCAAGAGTATGTCTAACACAGTTTTAAAAAATGGCCAGAGCAAGTAAGGAAACCAGTTTTTGAATGGTCATTTCACTCATAGGTTTCAGCATGCAGAACAAAGTTGGACAATATAACATCCTACATTCATTCCAGCTGTATGATTATAGGACATTTACAATTGCACAGGTTAGAAATAATAACAGTAACTTGTGTATTTTAAATCAGGGTAAATTTATTTTCATTACGCATTTCCAACTAGCTAGTGCCTTTCGGAATGAGTGCTGAGACATCAACCCAAAAATAAATGTTAAAGTGAGCTGTAATCAAAATTGGCTTTTAATTGAAAGAATTTCCATAGCATGGGCACTGCAGAGTGGCTGTCATATTAATTATAAGAGCCTTCCTTTTGAACAAATCTTCCATTTGGATCTCTGGTATGCCATCAATAATTGTGGATTCTGGCAAAAATTAAAGATAACTAACGGCAAGTGCCCATTGCTGATGAACTGTGAAAAAAAAATCTTTTATTGGACAGACAGTGAATAATGTGGGTCATACACATTAATACTTTTGCTCGTATGCATTAATACTTTTGCTCCGACATAACTGGGACATAGACCTTGAGTTCTTGCCAAGGTGCCACCTGGAACCAACAGCAGACGTTTAGCACGAAACAGAGCAACGGTCGTATGAAATCAGATCAGAGGACCCTATCTAACCCAGTGCCCTGCATCTGGTAAAGGAACACAGGAGATGCCCGGGAAAGGAATGCAGGAGACAAGACAGGTACAGGATGATCCTTCTCATAGCTGTCTTTTTTCTTTACAGTCATCCTGCACCAAAACATATTCCCTAAGTTTTTGGACTTCACAGCCACTAAAGGACATTTCATTAATGGACTAATCATATTTTGAGCTGCTGTATAATTTTGGTTTCCACAATACCCCGTGGCAATGTTCTTTCATTTAATTAGGGATTGTGTGAAAGGGTACTTTTGTGTTTAATTTTAATCTATTGCCTGTTAACCACTCATGTTCTGCTAACTTTATTATAAGAAGTAATTACTATGTGTTCCCTCTCCACCTGCTTTGCATCATTCATAATTCTGTAGGGCTCCATCATATTTCCCTCAATCATTTCTTTTTCAAGTCAAAGCTCTCTAGTATCCTCAATGCCTCCTGGCAAAACTGTAGTACTATGCCTTTACCAGTTTTATAGCAACCTTTTTTAGTGGGGTGGGACCAGATCTTCAGTTGATTTTCGAGTGGTGAGAACACCCTTAGTTTATGCCACAGTGAAACTACATGTTTTGTTGTCAGTTGCATTCCTAATAATTCATGATGCTCTGTTGACCTCTTTGCCACTGAGCAATGAACTGATATTTGTAGAGAACGGTCTGTCATAGTTCCAAGTTCTCTTTGTGAATGGGAATAGCTAAATTATAGCTCATCTGGATAGTGATTTTTTCCCCCATAAGCATTATTTTACACATTATTTTGCAATTATCAAAACTGAATTTATTGATTCAAAATTCCTGATTACCTAGTTTCATTAATATCTTAACAGTGCATAAGCTTTGAGTTCATCTTGTAATGGTGAACAATGTAAATTATAGCCAGGATTGATGTCACTTGAATTGATTTGTGGTCAACAATTGACTGATACAAATTCACAAAAGCATTTTACATGGATAGCTAAGGTCATTCTTTACCTCTGCTTTAATCAGAATCAGACACTATTTTGTCTGTCATCACACTGCATAACATAACTGGTTTGTCACAAAATGGAGTTCTCCTTCACCACCCCAATGGATGCAGCCCTGGTGCCCCCATAGCCTCTTCAAATAAGTGAAAGATTTGAGACCAGGAGAATGCAACTTCTGACCTTTTTCCTTGCAGTAGTACACTCCCTGGGCGCTTCAAGATTTATAAAATTAATCAGATTTTCTAATTTATTAATACCTGGGTGGAATTTATTAACACATTTCACAGTAGCTTCAGATCCTTTCTGCCTCTATCCTCTCTAGCCTCTTCCCTTTTCTGATGCCCATTTTAAATAACCAGCCACATTCATGGTGTCATGATCACTTCTAAAATTTCTGATGAAGAAATGGATCACTGTATGACAACAGAACATTTCTCTGTGGGACTGGATATTAAATAGCAGACCAATACTTCTAAATATATACCCTTCATTGTGTTACTTCCTTGTGCTGAAATACTTTCTGCAGACTCTGAATTTTTGAAACAGGGACTGCCTTGTTTGATGATGGTTTGCATAGAGCCTAGCGCAGCAGGTACTTGATTCTAAAATAAGAGAAAGGTACTTTACCAGACAGTTTCATAGCTATCACAGAAAAAGCTGGTATCACACACTTTTGAGAAGGAATACAAGAATAAAGGGACAGTCACTCCACTTTTCTGAATTAGTAGTGCCCATGCCATTATTTTTCATATCAACTTTTCAGCCTTTCCCCAAAAACTGTTAAAATATTTATATTTAGTTTCCGCTAATCTTGCCCCATTCCCCCTCAGTAATTTTCTTATATCTGTGTTAGTCAGGGTTAGAACTGGCAAACATGACACTGTGTCCTGGCTCAGAAGTGCCTTCAACCTTCAAAGATTGTAATTTTATTCCTATCTCTGCCACCAGGCTGGTAATATTGTGCCAAGATATTTTGTCCTCTGGAAAAACAGTGTAATTATTTTGGAAGCTCCTTTGCAAGCCTGTTTTGAGATCTGCTGACACAACACACTGTATAAAAGCTGTACAATATTATGATTATTGTTGTTGTTATTCCTCCCAAAGTTTCAGAGTTTGCAATCCGTCCTCCTTCTCCCTTTTTTTTCATGGAGGAAAGCAGAAATTGGCAGCTGATAGGGTCTGCAAGATTTATTTTTTATTACTGACCTTTTCCAAAGCCTCGGCAATTTTTTCTTTCCCTTTCCAAAACACACATGCAGCTCTAAGGACAAGTCAAAAGCCGAAATGCTATTTTTGAGAGGTTTTGTAGGCTTATTTTTATATTATTATTTTTTCTCAAGAGAGAAATGAATGGAATTCTATTTTGGAAAGGCATGAGAAACAGATGCAAACATACATGCATTGGGTAAGGCATTCTCTGAAACCCCATCAATTGGAAGAGCAGATTTAGAAAGACATTTGATGCTGGCAGTCTCTTGAATTGCTACCAACAGGCACAGCAGGATAGCTGTTCATCCAGCTATTTCAACAAGCAAGTAAGCATCATGCACAATTAAATATATACATATATATATATATATATATGTGTGTATATGTTCCTTGGAAGGGAAGTTTGAAACTAGAACTAGGATAAGCAATCTGTGTAGGCCCTCTTTTTTTTCTGATTTTTTAATACTATTTACAGAGGTCTCTTTTTGGTTGTTGTTTTGTTTTTATAGTGGTCTGGTTCTCAACACCTTCTCTCTGTGCATTTTCATGAGATCTCAGTCCAGACTTGGATAAGGACTTCAGTTAAGGCTGGTACAGGGCTCATGAGATGAGTAAGCTCTCTGGAGCATTTTTATCTTCTTAGGTGTCCAAATGCTGACAATCAGTCCACAGCAACCCTGCCTAACCCCATAGTGTTCCAACATCTGAAAGCAGCACACTTTTTACCTGGGAGATGCTGGAGTAGGGATGCCCTTGGAAGCAGCAGGCCTCCTTTGCACATGCAACAAAAAGGGCTGGCCAGACCTTTATGCATTTTGTTGTCAGCCACAACACATTTGGTTTCTTGTAGAACTTACCCCCAGATCCTGCCGATTTTGCTGATTTTATCTGCAGAACAAAACAATGAGAACTTTATCCTTGTTTCAGGCTGAAAACTGGGGAAATCAGCTTCCCTGGCCTGACAGTTTATGGGCCATTTGAGGTGATGAATATCTGTCCTCTCAGAACCGGGCTGTAATTCCAGTTTATTTTCATTTTGGCTAAGAGAAGTTTGACTCACTCTGTCTTGGAGTAGAGCTGAACTGGTGGCCTAGCAGTGAACAATGAATTCAGAGGATCCAAGCAACAGAGCTGTGTCTGCAAGAGGGATCATAAATGCAATATTGTAAAGGGGCCCCACTGGAAACCCTTCTAAATTCTCATTCTGAAGGGGAAGTGGTTGAGGTGATGGTCTCATAGGCTCTCTGAGGTCTGATGTTGGATACACAGTCCTGTTGAATGGCGATCATCCTATGCTAACAGGGGACCTCTCTATGGGTGTTTTTTCTTTGATTGTTGTCAGCACATTGCTTGTTTACTGCAACACACTAAGAGATTATAGCACTGCAGTCAAACTCCATGCCTCCTTCTGTAAATACTGCTTTGTGTGGCTCATTTTTTTAGGCTGCTACTCACCTCTTCCTTTGCTTGTTGGAAATACCCAGTTGACAAACTATAGGTGTTTCATGTCTGGGAGGACAGGAGAGGGAGGTTTGAGCCAGGCAGGATCCTATGGAGAATCGTAACATAAGATGCATAGATAAAGAAGATCAGGAGCTGGCATAAAGTAGCAGAGCCTTTTTCACTCTCTTTGGACTCCTATGGCCATGGACTCCTTCCTTGCCAAGAAGACACTACAATGTTCAAGGTTCAGAGCTGAGCAAGAAATAAGACTTTTCTAGGGATGATGGTAATGCACTGTTAGAGAAAAAAAATGGCAGTGTTCAGAGGGAAGAAAGTTCCCTCTTCACAGCTCAAGTTTATCCTCTCTGAGGATGTGCCTGCAGGATTCTCCTCGCCTAAGGCTCTTTCACCCTCATGAAAGGTAGACTGACAGCAGGCTAGAGAGGTCCCGTCAAGGTAGCCAGCCAGCAATCATCTCAATGGACTTCCCCAGCTTTGTGATGCTTTGCCAGCCCTTCACCGTCTAGCTGAGAGGAAAAACTCTTGGAAAGGTTTGCATCACCTGCTGCTTCGCTTCTGCACGTGCCTGCACAGGCTGGTAGATGCTGGAGAGACAGTCCTTTCCTCTGCCTCATTTTCCTCACCTATAAAATGGCTACCTTTTAATTCTCCTATTGGTTGTATGCCAGAGACCCAGTGTAATATAATGATACTGTAGTGATCATTCTGTAGTGATGTGATTGTTACTACAGAAGTTCACATTATTGCTGGTGTCTATTTGCAAAGTTCCAAGGAGAAGTCATGGTATGGCATGTGTTTGCTTGACTTGCCTGGATATATTCTGGGATACATTGAGAAAAGTTTGGTTCTGAAACAGGAAGATGGTGTAGATCTTGTATTTAAACCTGGTCTTCAGTTACGCTTGAGAAACATGTTACATATTTCATGAAACTGCACTGCAGCTTTCAGTCCTGGTCTCTTTTTTCCTGCTCAAGTTTAGCTTTGAATGTTACTGGCTAGTAATAGCCACCAGGAGACGCTAAAGTAATCTGAGATTCTTGAGCACGTGGAAGACTTGATCACACCCTCTGTGTCCTAATCTTGCTTCTTATTCTAGCTGCAGGCAGGCAAGGATGTCAGCAAGGGGCAATCCTGTGCCATGGAGAGGTGGTGCGGACTTCCCTCCTCCAGTGATGTTGGTTCAATGTATTGGTTTGGCACAAGGAGGCCCCCCACACCTCTCCCAGCCCAAGCACAGGGCCAAGATCTAGGTGACCATGATTTTACTGATGCTCCTTAGCCTGTGTGGGCTTTATGGCCAGAGGGCTTTTAAAAGGAGAAGGAGCATGTGCGCCTGGCATGTTGAGTGCAGGGAGCTCCAGGCATGGGCGTGATGACAGTAGATGGTGAAATCATTAGCCTAGGATTATAGCAAGAGATGGGGCCTGAGCCACAAGAGCAGAATCTGTATCCAGAGCTCGGGGGTGGTGGGGTTGGGCTCAGGCCCATCTAGAATTCAAACTTCAGTGCAGAACTCGGCAGAAAGTCATTCCAGGCCCAAGGGAGAAAAAGCAAGTTATTCGCACACACAGATCAGGAATAACAGCAGAGGGGATGCAGAGAAATACCTGCCAAGTACATTTTTAAAATATTAATGTTCTCTCCTTTTTTTTTTTTCCAGTTTGAAAGCCCCTCCCCATTTTAATATCGGATCTGGCGCCTTGATTTCCTTCTTGCTGAGACATCCCACCCATCTCCAGCACAATGACTAACACTGCCCTGCTGCATGATAAACAGGGTGACCCAGCTCTCTAGATCCTTTGCTTGGAGAAAAAATGTTCGGCCCACCTTGGAATGGACAGACCGCCTGTCAAGGCAAAGAAAGTAACTGTGTGATTCAGAGCCAGGACACCCAGATTCAGCCACCTTTGGAAAAAAATAGTAAAAATAAAGGTCATCTTTAGATTTCAATCAAGATTTGAATTTCCCAGGTTTGGGCTTGTTTTAATAAGGGGGCTGAATCAAAGTGCTAAACTGAAACTTCCTGGTCCACTAGGGATATTTTAGCTTTGGAGTAAAATCTTATTTCAAGCTTTGCAGGTTTGGATCCCTTTCTAGTAATAACTCCATAGCCTGCTTGAATAAGCTGATAATGAACGTCAATATTGCGGCTGGTTCTGTGCTTTATGACAGTGTTGCTTGCAATGTTTAGGGACTAGAGTTTGGTCTGGAAGACTACTGAGGAAGAAAGGCTTGAACTCTACTTGGCTCTGGCAAAGCATGAAAAAGAACTGCTCTGCCTTGCCTCATTTGTTCAAAATTAAGTTTTCTTTTTTATGCTTCTAAGCTAAAGTGCTTCTTGTTTTATGCCTTTTCAGTGATTGTTCAGGAAGAACTATCTAAAGAAAAGAAAAAAGAGATGGCAAACTGCGCTCTCTGGAAACCATTCCTGGGACACGTGTGCTTGTAATGTTTTGAGGCATTTAACCACCTGCCTGAATAAAAGTCTACCCTCCTGCAATGAAAGGGCTGTGCCAGATTAGGAGCTTTCTTCTTAGGCCACTGAAGTGTAGCTGGAGCAATGCAGGGCAGTTAGTGCTGAAACACTTCTACCTCCATCCTTATCTGCTGGGAGGAAACAGATTGGAAGATTGTGCTGTGTAAGGCTGGGATTGCTGCTATTGATGCTTCAAGACAGGATCTATCACTCCAGTGAGTATGCCATGAGCAGAAGAGCAGTCATAGCCGCTCTAGCCAAACAACTGAGCCAGAGTAGCTCTGCTCTGGCTCTGGACGTCAGAGGATACCTGGAGAAGAGTACAAGAAGGCAACCATGTAACACTATTTCCTCAGACTTTTCTTGCAGCTTGTGGCCAGTTGGATGTCTTTGTATTTAATGGTTTTCCACATTTTTCTTTCATTTGTGTTTTTTTCTTTCCTTTTTTTTTTTTTTAGCTCTAACTGATCCAATCACTTTTTCCCGAGGCAAGTTGTTCCACAGCTGATTACCTGCTACAAGAGGCACCACCTCTTTGTGTTTGTTTTGAACCTGCCTCCTACTGGTTTAACTTGATACCTGCCCAGCTTCCTGTTTTCCAGCATGAGCTGCAAACAAGACAAAAAGCCCCAACCCTCCTTGGGAATAGGGTCAATTAGGGGGATGACCTCCTTCCATAAGTTCTAGTGGAAAGTTTTCCCTAAAGTGCCCCTGAGCTGTGATGCACTGACTTTACAGCTGTGTAGGCCCACATGGGAGAGAAGGCTTCACACAGAGGTTGACATGTTTGCACTAATACTGAGCTAGGCTTGGCTAGCACAGGAACATGGTTACTCACACTGTCATCTAATAAATGTATTTTGAACTTGACCTCCTGGACAACAGTTTGTATTCTCGCCAGGAAGATCCATTTGTTATTGTTTTTATTTTTCTAATAAATAAATCAATGCAGCTCATGTTTTGACCTTTCACAAAATTCAAAGGTAAACAAAAAGCCAGAAAACCCAGGAGGGATGGGGGATGTGTTAAGACATCTTTGCAAAGTCTGAAGGCACTCATTTTTCCAGATGAAAGAATAGGTTTTCAGGTTTTGTGAACTACATGACAGCACTAATTGACAAGTGCTAATTGGCAAATTTAGAAAGTAATCCTGCAATACAGGAATAAAATAGCCATTCAGTAATAATCTCTCTTGGAGCAAAGACAGGAAAATCAATATCTTTGCAAAGTCCAAAGTTAGACTGAGGCCATGGGTTTAGTGAACAGCTTCTCCAGGGACTGCATTTGTAAACCATAAACAGATTAAGAAAACCCACTCCTTCAAAACAGCCTCATCATGACATCTTTTTCCCTTAGTTAAAACATTTCTACATTTGTGCTGTAAAATCTCCAAGAATCATAGTAGGAAAGAATCTTCTTGCAATGAAATGCACTATTTTGCTCTCTTGTTGCAATCAGGCAAAGGAAGAGAAAATGAAAAAAGAAAAACAGAGAGAGATAGGCTACAATAGTTTTTTTTGCTTGTTTTTCATTTGTTTGCTTTTGCCCCAAGAGAACTTTCAAGTGTTTCACTGTCTCTGGGAGTGGTGGATTGTTTGTGTATTCTTCTTCATTATCAGAGATTATCCCCCCAACCACGCTGTTAGAAAATACAAGTATATTAGATTAAACAAAACAAAACAAAAAACCTACAGCTATAGGTTAAGGTTAGAAACCTAGATGAAGTAGAGAAAAGAAGAAGGAAGATAGCTATGTATCTGGCCTGGAATCACTCACAGTAGCCAGGTGAATGGCATATGGAGCTAGAAGGCTCTTTCATGCACAAGTAGCAGGGAGCCCAGCTGCAAACAGATTCCCCTGGTCTTTTGTCCATGGAGTTAAAAAACATAAGGACCTGACCTTCATGAATATGGTTCATGAAAGGGAAAGGTGAAATCTGGGGAAAATTGTTATATGTGTTTCTCAAAAGGATGTCTGCAAGGTAAGCCTACAGCTGCAAGAAAAAAAAAAAAAAAAGCAGAACCGTGAACGGATGGCAGGCAAAGCGCCAAAATGTATTAATGTGGGCTTACATAAAGAACTATGCTTGTTAGGTAGATGAAAAAAATGCTTTGGTTTAAACCAAAACACTAACCTTTACAGTGTGGCAGGAGGCTGTGCAGAGTGTGTCCCAACAAGGAGCTCTTGTGAACACCTCTCTCCCTACAGAGCTGCTTCGGTCACTGAAAAGAGCACTGAGGGTTGACAGGCAAGAATGTTTAAATATTGTTTACAGCTGAATAGAGAAAACTCTTAAAGAAAAAAGTCTCTCTCCTCTTCATACTGAAGAACTTCATGTTACGTAAGAGGTGGGAAAAATCAAAGAAAGTCAGATTTGATCTTGCTGTGTGTTTATGAAGTGAGAAATTTAAGCCTGTTTTCACCATAAAAAGGAAGCAAAAAGACAGGGAAGGGAAGGGAAGGGAAGGGAAGGGAAGGGAAGAGAAGGGAAGAGAAAGGAAGAGAAGAGAAGGGAAGGAAAATTCCTTTGCCAGGTCACTTTTTAATTACCTTGAATGTCATTTTGTCCTAATGCCATGCTTTCTGAACTGAGCACCTGTTCAGTGGGAACTGTGCTGAGCCACAAACTCATTTCACAGCATCACTTGTGGGTAGCTATGTTGAATGAAGTCCAAGCCGTGTGAGGACAGGTTCCATGTTCATCACTGACAGGACACTGTTCAGATGTAAGCATACAGGTTTTTTTTTTTTTTTTGGTAAAATGAGTTGCCGCAGCAAGCATGCATCACTAATAAACTTTCTGGTTTAGTCAGGAGGTGGATATAAAAACATAGGCATGGGGTGACCCAGATTTTTGGAGGTATTCAACTGACAAGTTGTTTTAATTTTAGAGACAGTGAGTCAACCTGAAATCTCCAAGCACCTTGCCATTTTTTCATCATATCTTAGCACATTCTCATTCTTTATGTGCTCACATCTGTACAGTATCCTTCTTGGACCTTCACTTTTGAGACTTATTCATTGTATTCTAGCTCTCTGTTGTATCTTGCCTTTCACTCTGGGTTATTGTTTTTTTATATCCCTGTGGCATCATCCTGCCATGTGCACTGGAATTTTCTTCTCAAACCAGTATCGGCAACTCACTTCTGAACCTGTCCTGTTTCTGAACTCTCTGATGTGGTTCCATGATCTGAACACAATAAACCATCTGCTTGTTCTCTTGTTCTTTTTAAAGGCTAGCAGACTTCTTGTAGACCTTTGTAAAGGGCCTCTTTCTTTGGCACACAAGCAGGAAACAGACAGGCATGGAAGTGCTGTTATACCCATTTGGGAAAACAGGCAGTGAGAGAACAAATGAGAGAGAACAACTGTCTACATGAATCATTCAAAAAGAACGAGAATTCAAACTCCAATCTGTAAAGTCAGAAGAGTCCCCACTGGCTTTTGCTTCTTTCCAGCAAGTCCTGAATAATGTGTTTCTGGTAATACCAAAGCTGAAGGCAACTTTTGATGACACAGTTGAGGACTCCACACATTGTTCTATCCTTTCTTCCTCTGTTAATTTTCATTCAGCCTTAAATAATTTCACCTAAGTGCAATGTTTGAGAGAAAACAAGATGTGCACACACATAAATGCCTTGCAGATGCGAGGACCTGAGCCCATCAGAGTTTTGCTTCCAGTATCAAATCACCTCTTGAAAATAGAGCAACCAGTTCGTTGTGAATAAGTTTTTATCTTGGCATGTTGAAGGAGGACACAACATCCACAGATAAAAAGGTGTTTTTTGTCCCAGGTATAGCTATAAGGCTTCAAGCTACTAATGGTAAAGCAAGACCAAGGCCAACATTAGAGTCTGGATGATCACCCTTGAATTCTGTGAGCTTCACAGCACCCCTGAGTCTTTCTGTTGAACAAAGTAGATGAAGGAAAACTGCTAAAAGGAAGCTAGGGGGATATTGTATTTTTTTCCATTCATTGCAATACATTGCTTTAATGTCATTCCTGCAAATGCATCTGTGAAGTAAAAAGAGGATTTTTTTCCTGTTCATTTTTTGAGTAGATTTGACAGAAAGAGAGTAAAATAAGTCAAGTATTGTGTGGTTCTCAAATAAAATGGATAATGGATTCTCTTCACATTTAAAAAAAGAGTATTTAGAAGCATAGAGGATTCTCTGGGTAGCAATGTAAGAGGATCTTCTCTGGGTAGCAATGTAAGTGTGAAATGAAACCCACAGGTTCCCAGTCCTGAGATTTCACTAGCGAAAGTGATCCTAAGAAACGCTAGGATAGATGTGATCCATTGAGAATCACAAACTGTCTTCCTGACATCACAAACTGGTGGAAAATCTCTTAAAATTTGTCCAAATCCCACTTAAAACATGAACTGAACTCATATGAAGCTGGCACCAGGCTCCGTGGAGGGCATCATGTTCATGTTTTCTAGTATTAGGCATCCTTGGGGCTGAAACTACACAGTCTCTGCCTGCAAAGTTCAAGGAGGCCAAATATCATGTAGGTTAAAAAGCAATGACACCCATAGAGGGTAGTCTGAATTTCTGTTCCCACCTTCACTCTCTCCTCTCATCTACCTGCAGGTACTTCTGAAACAGAAATCTTTTGGATATATCCCATGGGAGTCAGAGGGAGAAGCATTGTCTCGTGTGAGATTCAGGCGCCAGCTCTTTGGGGATGTTCAGATCATATGTCTAGACGAGATAACATCCTTCTCCGAACCCAGGAGCTAACCCCAGGGGGACCCATTATTCATGTATAATACACCAAGAGAAACTTGCATAGCATAGAGCTTCCTTTTTCTTTCCCTCCCCCCGTGAGAATTCACTTAGTTTAACCCTTCCATTTCTACCAGGCAGTTGTTTCCCTGCTCAGGACTGTGACTGTTTACCCTTCCACCCTTCAGGGCTCAGTTCTCTGCACCTGCAAAAACAGTGCAGCTGGCTGAACAAAGGCAGGTGAGCCTTCAGCATCAGCTTTAATGTGAAGCCCAAACCCAAAGAGACCTCCTCCTTTCCCCATGGAGAATAACCAGCTCTTGGATGAGATCTCCAACACTGCCTATAGTGCCCAGACAGCACAAAACACCTGGCAGTTTGCCCTATGAAAGCACCTGGAGTTTCTCCTTAGCTGGAGGAATCTCCAGAGACCATTAAGTAGTAATAAGGATATGCAAGGTCACAGAAAGAGTAAGAGATATTTTATTCTGATCTCCTTTGAAAGTCTCGTGAGCTAATGAACGTCAGGAAGCTTAAGGAACAGCTTGCACTCTAAGTGGTGGTAATTGAGGGTAGAACAGCTTTCTGGGAAGACTGCAAACAAATGAATGTCATCTGAACAGGTCATTCTCCTAACCTGGACTAGTCAAAATCCACTTTGACTGTACTTCGCTACACTTTCCTATTTCATGTTTCTCATGTTCATTGGTATGGCTCATGTCCATTAGCCATGTCCAGACTGGACATATAATAGTGATTTGACATGAGCTAGTCTGATTTTGCAAAATACTTAGCAAAAAGTTAACCTCCTCATTTTATTATGATACCCACCAGGTTCTTGTCCTTAACAACAAGGTCCTAAATATATGGCGTCCAGTTTAGTACCTTTACTTTCTTTTTCTCTTCAGCATCTTGTACTTTTTGCCTAAAGCCTAAGTTTGGTTCATAATGGTCATTGAAGGAAAACACAAGTTTCACAGAACAAATTTCTTGAGAAGACTTGCTTTTCAGATCTTTAAAAATGGAAAAAGCCATTCATCTACAAAAAAAAATGTCTAACAGATCCGTTGATGAAAGACACAAGGGATTTGCCTCTTACGGCCTCTTATGGTGACTGTTATATCCACAAAGGATCTGGAATTTGGGTGTCATTGCATATCTATTAATGAAATGCAGTTACAGGCAACAATACCACAGTGCTTTTCCATGTCATTCCATCTTGGCTCTGATTCAAAGAAGTCATTCTAAGCAGGTGGTGGCATGACCGTATGGATCTAGCACCTTAACATTTACAAGTGGCCATGAAGGAAATATGGGAAGATGGGATCCAGCAGAAACAATTTATACTTACTGACCAAAACAATTAATATTTTTTTCCTTTCCTGTGCATTGATAACTGCAGAGGTTTCACAACATCATAACTGTGCCATATCAGAGATGACTAGATGAGAGTAGTAAAATTTTTTCTAGCAATAATATAGCAAAATTAAATGTGTTTGATAGATATTTCTACATTTAGAAAGAAGTGGGATGTTGCATTCAAATCACATGAGAATAATGAATTGAGTTCCCAGTCCATTAGTAACTAAGCATGATGTTAAACAACCCCAGCGAGGGATAAACATTTTGAAATCAGTAGGCCTGCATGACTTACACCCAAGAGTCCTAAAATGGTTGTCTGAAGAGATCTCTAGCCAACCCATGTTAGTTTCAAATAAATCTTGGCCTATCCAGGAAATTCCAGGAGATCAGAGGAGCTAATGTTGTGCCAATATTCAGAAAAGGCAAGTAAGATGACCAGTTAATGGTAGATGGGTTAGTTTAACACCAAGCCTGGGCAAAATAAATAAATAAATAAAAGAAGCAGCAGCAGAACTGGCAGTCAAATAACTAAAAATTAGAGGAGGAAGTCTATTTAATGACAGTTAACAAAGTTTCATGGAAAGGGGCATTGTAGAACCAACACAACTTAATTCTCTGATTAGATCACAAATTTTGTCAGCAATTTGTTGGGCTTTTGATAGCAGATGCTACTGTGGAGAGATAATGGGCTGTTATGTGTCCTTTATCTTGTCCTAAATGTTCATTTCAAAACAAAGTTCTTCTAATAGATACACATTCCACACTTAATGAGAACGGATTAAACAGCTGTGTAAAAAACACTTATGCATTAGGACACTTTTACAAATAAAGGATTTCTGGAAGAGGAAGAAGGGGAGATGAAATCTTCTGGGAGGATCAAATCTAGTCCCAGTATCAAATGTTTTCATCAGTGATCTGAAAGGAAAGATGAAACTTTCCGATAAAACTGCAAAGGAAAAGCACAGATTTCTTTTCTATATATATAGAAAGAAAACAACCTTCCCACACACAACATTCCTGTCATGCTAGGAAGCAATGAAAAAGATGAAAAATAGGTGAAAATTTGAACCTTATCCTACTTTAACTTAGTTGAGAATAAAAAACAGTATTTCAGCACTTCACAAGATATTCTGAGGATATTTTCTGCCCTAAAAATTAAATGAGACTTTGATTTAAAAAGGTAAAGAAGTCCTGATCAAGATGCTTGATAAACTAAGCTTCTTCAAATAAAATGTATTTTAATAGAAGACTATGTGGAAAGAAACAAAAAATAGGGAGATGTTCTCAGAAGAGAGGACTGATTTCTGTCAAAAGTGGTGGTTCTGAAAGTCAATGTGAACGAGCAATTTAGCAAGTGAGAAAGCTGTACTCAAAGAGTAGTTATCAAAGTCTTACCAAAAAAAAAAAAAGGAAGGATACAGGAGTGAAGTTCTGTAGGTACCTGTTTGGGCTTCCAGTGCTATTCAATATTTTCATTAATGACTGAATGATGGAATACAGTTTGTTTAAGTCTGCAAATGAAACTAAGCTGAGAGTCATGAATGTTTAGGAAGGCACTAGGGGAGTTTTTAAATGATTTTGACAGGAGAAATGGTCTGGAAAAAGAAAATAGGATGCTGTTCATTAGGAATGAGTACTAAGATTCATTCCTTAAGCAGGAAAAATCAGTTTCCCAAATATGGGGTAGGTAATGCCGGCAGGGTATCAGGGATCTGGGGTTGCAGTGGAGCATTATCTGAAAATGAGTCAACAGTGTCGTAACGTTGCAAAAAAGGCAAACAGCGTGGGGGATGTATAAACACAAGCATCGCCTGCAAAATATCTGCAGTAATCCTTTCCCGCAGCTCAATGCTGATGAAGCCTCAGCTGGAAGGTTCTCCATAGTCCTGCGGGTAATTTTGGACATCAGATGCCAAACAAGATGCCGATCAACAGGAGAAAGTTCAGAGGCAAGTGATTAAGTTAGAGGTCTAGAAAACAGGACCATGGAGAAGGAGGAGGAGGTATTTATCCTAGAGAAGAAAAAGACTGAAGGTATATAAAAGGATGATGAAGAAAGGAAGTGAATGATACATTTCTCCACATTGCAGAGCCTAGTTGGAGGCCTGTAGCTAGTGGTGTCCCCCAGGGGTCAGTCCTTGGTCCCGTCCTGTCCAGTTTATTCATCAGTGACCTGGATGAAGGCACAGAGCAAGTTTGCTGATGATGCCAAACTGGGAGGAGCATCTGATACCCCAGAGGGCTGCGCTGCCATCCAGAGGGACCTGGACAGACTGGACAACTGGGTGGTGAAAAACCTCATGCAATTCAACAAGGCCAAGTGCAAGGTCCTGCACCTGGGGAGGAATAACCCCAGACACCAGTACAGGCTGGGGACTGACCTTCTGGAGAGCAGCTCTGCGGAGAAAGACCTGGGTGTCATGGTGGACGACAAGCTGACCATGAGGCAGCAGTGTGCCCTCGTGGCCAAGAAGGCCAATGGGATCCTGGGGTGCATTAAGAAGAGCATCTCCAGCAGGTCGAGGGAGGTGATCCTCCCCCTCTACTCAGCGCTGATGAGGCCACATCTGGAGTATTGTGTCCAGTTCTGGGCTCCACAGTACAGGAGGGATGTGGAGCTGCTGGAGAGAGTCCAGTGCAGGGCTACAAGGATGATCAAGGGCCTGGAAAATCTGCCCTGTAAGGAGAGACTAGAGAGCTGGGCCTGTTCAGCCTGGAGAAGAGAAGGCTGAGAGGGGATCTAATCAGTGTATATAAGCACCTCAAGGGAGGCAGTGAGGAGGATGGTGCTGGCCTCTTTTCAGTGGTGGCCACCGACAGAACTAGAGGAAACGGCCAGAAACTGAAGCATCAAAAGTTCCACAGGAACTTAAGGAAGAATTTCTCAACAGTGAGGGTGAGGGTGACAGAGCACAGGAACAAGTTGCCAAGAGAGGTTGTGGAATCTCCTTCTCTGGAGATCTTCAAAACCCACTTGGATGCAGTCCTGTGCCATGTGCTCTAGGTGATCCCGGGTGTGCAGGGGGGATGGACTAGATGACCTCTAGAGGTCCCTTCCAACCTTAAGCATTCTATGATTCTGTGATTCATGACAGACCAAAGTCATGGGCTTAAACAACAGGAGGAGTGATTCAGCAACAGACAGGAGTGAGAAAAAAAATCTCTGTAGTTGTGAATCACTCTAGTGCATTGCTTCAGGCGTTGTTCTCCTTGGAGGATTGCTGGAGGTCTTAAAGAACAAACTAGAGAAACATCTGTAGGAACAAACCAGCTGGAATTGACCCTGAAGTAGGGCAGATAGATGGGTTGGAAAAAGATCTCAAAATTCTTGTCAGTCCTGTAATTTATGAACACTTTAATGAAAGAAACAATGCAATAAATAGTACAGTAATTTAGAGAGGAGTGTTGATTAGGAGTAGAATGCTGACTTTTTTTACGGTGACAAAATGTGTACAAAAATGGCATTGGCATGTTGCTTTCTTAAGTAGAGTGAGGTAAATTATGTAAGAGAAAATGGAAATTTCACTGACTTGAAGTTTGCAGGGGAAATACAAGCTATCTGCGAGCTTGAGTCCAGTTTAGGTAACAGTTTCGATGAAAGGTACTTTTACTGGGAACTTTTTTCATTTCATTAAAATTTGTTTTTTGATATCATCAAATCAAAATATTTTATTTCATGTTTTGAATCCATATTTTATTTTAAAGTCAACTTTTTTTAAAAAAAAAGAGTTTAAAATAAGATTTAGAAGCTGTTGTATCAATTCGTAACAGAGTCAAATATTTCCCATTGGTCTAAAGTTAGTCTAAGTTTCCTCTCCTCCACCAATTATTAGTTTACTCCCCCTCAAAAAAAAAAAATTCAGCCATACTTTATTTGTTGATGGAACTAAGAAGAAAGACGATTTTTCCCCAGCTCCATCTGTCAAGCCTTGTGAGACCTGGGAAGGCCTTGATTTGTAGCAGCTGTGCACCAGCCCACCTCAAGTACCTCTCTCAGGGCAGCCCTCAGACCTATTAATGGTTTTTCTTTCTGCTTTGGACTGCAGGCTCTTTCTCTCTTGTCTATTAATTTGCAGGAGCCAGCAGTTATAATTCCCTATGCCTTAAAGGCTATCATAGAGAGCTATAATAAGCAATGAAAAATTGTCTAGGGTGAAAACAAGGACCTTGAAGACTCAACAAAAGAGCAAGCAGCTGAAACGCTGTAGTCTCCGATACCTAGGAAAGCAGGGCAATGTTTTCTTTTAGTCTTAAAACTGAATTAGTCTCTTGCCTGTCAACATTCTTCCTTTTCTGATGGCTGTATATAATGTCTCTCTCAAGTGTACTTACTGTGTCTCCAGCACTTTACTGATGGGCAAAATTATCTTCTCTGCAAATGTGGTTGTTCTGCCCAAGAACAGGGCTGGACAAGCAGCATTACCATGCTTCCTTCCACTTCCTTTTCTGCCCATCCTTATCCACACATACCACAGCACTTTTTTCTTCTTTTTTTCTTCCTGTTTTCTTTATTATTTTTTCTTTTTTTCCCGCACTTTGCAACTGCTAGCTGGTTATGTAAATCTCTGGCAAATAATTTGATGGAATACTTTTACCTGGTCACAACAAGTAAAGAGGAAGGATATAGTTTTGAAGATTTCCAGAAACAAACCCATTTGGCGGTCCACTCCCTGCAGTTTTCGCTAGCTATAGTTTTTAAACATTTTCGAGCAGTTCCAAGGCATGGAAGTACTCTGTTTTCATCACTAACAGGGATTGGCCTGCACACTCCTCTCCAAGTGTCAGCAAGAATTTGCACTATCAATAACTGACTGTTTATATATCCTTTTCCTTAT
Source organism: Tinamus guttatus (assembly GCF_000705375.1). Next base: position 378,992 of record NW_010585305.1, read on the forward strand.
AGTGACTTTTGCTGTTAATATTAATGTGTTGGGTCCAGAAGTTTGTATGTTCTCCAAATTGCATTCATGCTGATAGGAGAATGAACAAATGTCGTTGAATGTTCAAAGCAGGAAAGACTGATATTAGGCCATCAAGATTGTTTCCTGATATCAGTGCAGTCTTCTGGAAGATGTGTCCCAGTCTCAGCCATAAGAGAGGGAATAGGGAGAGAATAAGGACTGTCTTGGGTGACAGAAGTCCCGGGCTGCCACATGTCCTCCATCACTTTGTGGCATCTTCTAGGGACATTACAGGCAAGCTGTGATGATGAAGTAAAATTCTGCTTGAGTAAAATGGGGCATAAGTCCTGCTTCATAATACTCTCAAGAGGAAAGAACAAACTCACCCAGATAACCAATGGTTTGTAAAGAATTTGGCACTGCACAGTGCATATATGTTTCATTATAAAATCCATATAAGTAAAATAGATGGCACTGAATGTACCTTCTGAACAGCAAAAATGTGTCTCCTATGGCACCGTGTGCTCTCCCATTTCTCTCTGAATAAAAAAAAATCAAGTAATTCAAGTAACACCTAAGAGCAAAAGCAAGGTGAGAGGAATCTCTCTTTAAACAGAATGAGCAAGTGCTAATGAAAGCCAAGAACCCAGTGTGAGTGTGTTACAAAGAAAAACTTTGCCTCTGAAAAAGGTTTTATGTTTCCCTGAAGGCAGGGATAGCTGCACTTATACCAGTCCCACAGTCTGTTGGATATTAGTATGTCCAAGTCATCTTTGAAAGCTTGTCTCTTTCTTCTGATAGATAAATATAAACCCAGATGAATTTCACCCATCTGCAAGAGAAATCATTATGAAATTAACCAGTGAACAACCAAACCACATGGGGAGCTCAGAAGGTTTTTTTAGGCTTTTTCAAATGGCTGGCTGCTCTCTCCCCATCTGGTTGTGTTTAGTTCTGAAATATAATTTTCAGTGCTGATCACTTCTGGGTAGACCATACAATTAAAGTATTTGAAAAACAAACATTTCTAAACCACTGATCGTTAGGGAGATGGCTTAGAAAGGACAGCCTATTTTCCAAGGAGATGGTTGGGAAAGGGAACCTGAAAGCTTAAGATAACATTGAAAAGGAAACAGAAGAAGCCCAGGGAGGGAAAAAATAACAAAAGAAGAAGAAAAAAGAAATCCAAAGAAATCCAACAAACAAAACCGATCACACAACAAGTTTTTTTAACTACTTCTCTATTGCTTTCAGACTAGTATTATTTGAATGCCTTAGGTGATTCAGCCTGGTTTCTATGCATTTCTATGGATTCATGCTATTCTAGGAGGAATATATTACTGAGAAATGGAACTTGCAACAGTTTGAAAAGGGGAGGTATTTGCAGCCATAGAAAGTTTCAGCTCTGTATCTCTGTTTTGGACTTTGCAATATCAGATTTCAAGTGGGGAGGATGGCAGGACTGAAGGCCCAGAAACAAATTTGGACATGCCTCTCCTTTTTGGTACCCTGCTGATAATTTCTCTTTCCCACCTCAATAGAGCTCATTTTGGCTCACCTCCCACAATCCTCAGGCAGCTGCATTTTTCTTGTTAAATAATTCCAAAGCTGTTCATCGCAGAAGATAAGGGCTAGGTGCATTCTCATCCGACAGATGATTTTGAGCCAGGAAGTTTGGTAAAGTTCCATTTTGATTTTTTTATCAGCTACCCAGGAAGATAGGGAAGGTAAAAAATAAAGACTGTATAATTCTGTGACTGGTGCAGGAACATAGGATTTTAGAATGGAGTCTGAAACCCATACTTGAGCTCTTCCCATGCTTCCCATGCTTCAACCCATGCTTGAACTCTTCCAGAGTTCAGATTTAGGTGCAAATGCTGCTGAGGCACCATCATGTAATCAATCTACATCAAATTAAATCAGAGTCTGCAGGGGAAGACTCAGCCTAGACTCCAGCTGAAGAGGCAAAGCCCATCTCTAATAATAGTACTACTACTGTTATCAACATTGTTTTAAAAATGACTGGATAATATACAGCAGGACACCTTTGGATTTTCTCGAAGTCCATGGCCACCATTGACTGAGGAGAGAACAGATTTTGCATCCTGCAAAAGGAGGTGATGGAGAGGCCAGTATAGAAGCCTCCAGAATCTTAGATAAGCTTTGGCTAAGCCTTTTAATACTTGGATACTTAAGCAAAGATAACCTGCAAGCTTTTGGCAGCCCTGCTCACAACTAGCTAAAACACAGAAGGACCCAGGTAATTATCTGATGTGGTAAGAGCAATTATGGAAAGTGTGTAAAAGGTAAGAGAAATTCTACCTGACACTAAGGCTTGTTCTCTCATCTGGATTTTTATACTTGATACAAGTTCTTTTCTTTCTCTCTGTTTTTTTAATGTTATCTGAAAAGTGTCTATTAGCGGGATGAGCCTTAGCTCTAGCTTAGCCGGAGCTCTACCTCCTACCCAGGCAATTCTCCAAAGATTTGGAATGTCATAGGCTTATGGAGTCCGTTATTGAGATGGCGAGGCTGTGCTAATTGATTTTCCATTTTTTGAAATATTGTTACCCAGAATATTATAGTCAAACCCACAGAGCTAGACCTCCCCAGACTTTGGGAAGACAGCAGCCCAACGTGCCAGCTCTTCTAAGCAGTATGCAGGAGTTGCTGAATACCTGGAAAGCACCTAGGGAGCTTCCATAAACAACTTTTAAAATGATAATGATATTTAATGACCTAATTTCCTAGCCAGCCAAAATACCTGCAGAATCAAAGTCGCATATCTGAATTAATCTAAACTCCTGGGAGGTTTTGTTCTGGACTTGATCTTCTCAATTACTGCTTTCTGTCTGACATTCTTTGAGCCAAATCAAGACCTCAACTTAGATACCCACAATGTAGTACATAGTCTTAGATTATTATTTATGCACTGTAAAATGCTGGAGATTGTGAGACTGTGTAGCAGGAAGGGATTTCAAGAGAAACCCTAGTTCACCTCACTGCAGTGAGACAGAATAGATGTATATAGTGCACATACTGTGTAGACAGCAGTCAAACAGCAAAAAGCTTCAAGAAAAAGATATTGCATAGCTCCCTGATTTTTTGTTCCCATTGTAATTAGTTACTTCCTAATTTCAAACTGAATCTTCTTTGCTGTAAATGATTCTTGCCCCGTCACTCATGTTTTCACCGGTTGCTGTGCTGAAAGTCGCCTCTATCCTCTTTGTAACAACTTTCCACATATTGGAAGACAATTATTATACACTTCCACCTTCCTTTTTTCTTTCTTTTCTATTCCTGTTTGTAACATGCAGATCAATCAATATTCCTGAATTTATCTTGTAACTTCTCATTGTACTAGAAAGACATCCAAACTGTACTGCATCTAGTTCAGAGTGAGAACTGAAGTACGTGGGACTCACTAGGCAAATCTATGCAAACTACAAATAAGCATGTTTTGCCTGCTCATGCAAGAGAGCCTTTTGTGGTGAATTCCTCAGAATTATCATTTAATTGTCATGGAGTCCATGTTGCCAAGAGTTTAAAGATGTGAAGATTGGATGATGGTACAATTTCCAACTCATGAGGTACTTAACTGTTCCACAAAAGACTCCAGCTTCTCCTAGAGCCGTATGTCCACAAGCCTGTGTTCTGGTAAAAATGTCATTTACAGAGTTTCTGACTTGTGATATCATCTCCTTTTCCGAGTAACACTGGATAAAGTTGGTTGGTTTGTTTTAACCTTCCTTTTCTTGGAAATCCTCCATTGTATCAGCTTCTATCTAGTTACAAACTCCATAAAGTGCACAAAATATTCTCCAGTAGTCTGAGAAATACAAAAAAAAAGTTTTAATTCAAACCTAATGAGAAGAAACAGGTTTTCTCCTTCCTTGACATCAGTTTTCTGTGACTAGCAACATAATAGCTGCCCAGCTGTGCATGAAAGGTCCCCTTTATTCAGAGAACTTCTGTTTTGGTTTTCCAGTCCTTACCTCTTAGCACTTAGGTTATTTTGGTGAGAGGATCAGGATTTCGGAGCAGCCTTGGACAGCAGTCATTGGTCTAGTTACACAACAGGCTAAAGGATAGTCATTCCGTCTCCAAAACTGTCAAAGCAGTGCCAATAGGGTAGGGTGAAAGTGGTTTGGAAGACGCTATACCATGCACAATGGGAGCACTTATTATATAGTCACTTGAGCAAAATACAGTTGTGCATCCTCTCTGGAGCAAAACTGCCTCCTTGGCCCCTTTCCAAATTCTGTCTCTATACCAAGGGAAATTGCACGCTGTCTAGTCATTAAAAAACTGTGTGTATATTAAGTGATACTACGTGATATCACAAGTTGTGGGCAGGGCTGCCAAGATATATACATGTATATGTTACGTGATATATGTATATCAATAAAAAAGTGTGTATAAAAACTTGCATGTGTGTATATAGAGAGAGTTTTATTTGTGTATATAATCTAATTAAAATGCTGTCCTTTCTCTCCATCTTTAGAAATTCTTATGTTTCCTACTACTGTCCATGAAAAGGAAAACCGAAAGTTTCTCTTACTGAAGTGCTAAAAGTTCATGATGATATTCTTTATTTTACAGATACTAACCAGTTTCCAAATTACAGCTGAGCAGTATGTACTTTTGCTGAGAAGCATATTTCTTGGGAATGAAAATCACCTACACTAATATTCATGCTCTGTGTGTATTCATTTTTGTTTTAAACCCATGCAAGTGTATACTTGGCACCCAGAAAATCAATAAGGAAGCAAAGATGATCTGTAGCCTGTTAGTATTTTATCCTATATAAATTAGATTCTTAAAGCCATGTGGAGGTCATGAGCTCAGATATACCACTCCATGGATTATACTTTATACAATTATATTTACATTTGTTTGGTAACATTCAAAAATGTTACCGGAGGATCCAAATGAATCCTTAAAAAAAAAAAGCAGAGCTATAAGAAACAGCCATCTTGGACAACTAAGCCCAGGGCTTAATTAGCCATCCACTAAGGTACTATGTGAAATTATGATTTTTTTTTCTCTACTATTACTGTACCTCTTTTTTTTTGGGGGGGGGGAGTAGAGCTGGAGTAGAGCTCAGCTTTTCTGGCCTTCATCACAGTGAACCACCAGGAACTCAAAAACCCAGCCAGCATACACACTACTTTATCTGCACTACTCTATGACTTTGCAGGTGTTAGAACAAAGATCAAATGATTCTTATCTTCAATTTCACAAATCCATATACATATAAACTTGGAGTGCTCTGTACCTAAATATATTTCCATTTAGTACAGAGGCTTTTATTCCATTTAATTATACAAATCTTCTGTCTCTAAAAAAAAAAAGACAGTTGGCTCTATATTCTGCATGAACTGTACTGATGTAGTATTACTGTTATTACAGTTATTTATTATTGAGTCAGATTCTGAATTCTTTTCTTAAGCCAAATTCCCTTTGGCTTGCACGTGAGTTTTGTCTAAGTAAAGACATCGATTTCCACCCTTATTTAATTCCAAGTTTTGTCATTTGTTGCAACTTATTTTAAAAACTCGTTATATGCAGCAATTAGGTACATTATCCTAGATGAAATGCCATGATGAGTGGGATGAACTACAGGTGGTTTGAGAGACTGCACAGCAATACTTCACCATGAGATATAACAAGGAACAAACCATAATACACTTGCAGCAAAAGCTTGAAGAAAAAGAATCAAGTTTCCATTCTGAAAAAAACGTCTTGATGCAGGAGACAAGGAACCCAGCTTTGCAAAATATACCAAAGTTGCTCAGAGCAGGCCATTGAAATAAAAATGCAAGGATAAACTTCAGTCTGGAAATAAGTTCATGGGACAGACTTCTGCTTTGCAGCACTCTCCGGGGTTGGATTGGGAACTACACTGACCCAAAGCATTCAGTGATCCGAGGAGACCTGTCCATTTACCATGAACAAGACTGTTTCTGAACACGCAACTTAACATTCACATTATTTTTTTTCCAAGCTGTCATTCTTACTGTAATGTGAGTACAAGATTTACCTAACAGAAAAGAGTACCATCTATAAGCAAATTAAAGAAGATTGGCTATTAAATGCAATTCATTTGTGGTCTTCAAATATTGAGAATGACTTTTTATGTGCAGCTGTATGCATTTGACACTAAGTATCTACTCTGAAGGTGCAAGCCAGAGTTCCAGTCTTCCTTACACTGTTGGGCAAGAAAGTGGCTTAGTAAGGGCTTGAAAGATTTCAAAAAAAAAGGCCTGTGGCAGACAGAGGTGATGAGACAGACCCATGTTACTGTTGGCGAAGATTTGGGGGTGGTTTTTAGAGAAATAATGACCTTCTTGGTTGTGATTGGCTTGGTGAGCACTTCTCTTGTCATATAATTGCCCATGAAATTGCAGCCCATACGGTTAAAATATTAAACAGGATAACATTACACTTTTTAATCCACAGCTGAGACAAAGCAGAGATCAGGAATAATCCCGCTCAACAGCACCACATTTACTGTCTGATGTGGGAGATGTTGATTAGGTTTTAAGTAGAAACACATTTTTTAAGGTTATATAATCTGATGCTCAGATTTCCCCCTCCCTCTTGAAAAGTATTAAGCTAAATATTATGAAAGATTAAGAAGTTCTTCAGCCCTTTGGTTCTGAGGGGAAGGAGGTGCACCTGCAGCTGGGGTTTTCCTTTCCTTTGCTCCCAAACCCATTGCTCAGTGTAGCATATTTCTGCAGTGTGTCTCATATAGAATCACACATTCAAATCATCAGAACCTGATTCAGCTGTTACTCAGTACTTCCTCTGGTAAAAGTAATGGAATTTGCCTGAAGGAAGAGTAAAGGCAGAATGCAAATGGTAGGAGACACAAGAAACTGAGACACAGGCGCTTAAAGGACAAATGAACCCTAAGATCACGTGGTTCATGCTTCACAGCTACCTATCTTGGCAGCTTTGCTCCTTGGGAAACCTGTCACCTGATGAGTGGCCGGATGGCTTCTTTCTTTTACTCTTAATGTCATCTGGCTTCCATTGTTACTGAGCTGCTTTCAGATATAATCCTTGGACACACACTAAATTCATTTTGTTGCTCTTCACAAAGGTACTGAAAGCAATGAGTGGGAATATTTTCAGTAAGCATTTTCTGGTTCTGCTTTCCATCTGTTGTCCTTGGAATTAGTTGTGACCAGCAGGAGAAATGATTACAGAGAAAGATGCCCCCATTCTTGGTCGTGTTTCTGTTTGGAGTGTAATGAATAAAGCAAGTCCTGGGGCACGATGTTCCAAAACATCCTTAAGGTAAGGCACAAGAAATCAACATAGCAAATCCATGCTGAAAATATATTTTAGAAATGCTCTTAATTTTAGAACATTAAGAACATTTAAGCTCAAATTAGTTAACATCAATTAGAGTATTAATGAAGCTAAAGCAATTCAGAATGGTTTGGATAAACCAATAAGTGATCCTAAAGTTGTCTAACATCTCAAATTACGAATACTTGTTATTTTTCATTTCTTCATCTCTCTACTTTCTTCTTTTAAGTGTAGACTTCCCTGCCAACAGGCACCGAAATGGAATCAGATGGATTTTTCAGAAGTGTTGAATATACACGTATCTAATCAAAATCAGCAAGAACAGTGGATGTTCAGAAATTTTAGGTGTCCAAGTAAGGATTTGGCTTCAGAGAAATAGACACCCTTGTCTGAGAACTTTTGGCTCCAAGATATACTACGCAGCCCATAGTATGAATGTAATGTTCAGATGTTCAGTGAAATGTCATACTCCGTTCAAATCTCTGGAAAAAATATGAAGTCCATGTATGCTTCTGCATCATTCACCTGGAAAACTGCTGCTTTCTCATTTCTTGCAGTTAGTTAGCAAACAAAACTCAATTCAAGGATCACAATGTTCTGCTTTTCTGTCCATCTCTCTCTTTTTTTTTTTTTCATGCAGATCTGTTTATTTCTTTTCCTTATTTTCATCATACTGGAATTTCAAACACATAAAAGATGCCAAAGTAATAGCCCTGAAAGCAATTTTCCAGGTTGAACTTGGAGGTGAAAGATTACATCACTCACCAAGCTTGGGCTCTGGGGCCCACTCAATCAACATTACGAAGAGTCTTCTGAGAAGCTACATCAGCTTTGCTTGTGAAAGTGCTTTATGTGGTGGGCATAACTGGCTGCTTCAAGCTAGACAGATGTCAGCATAAACCAGAAGCAACAAAAATGACTCTTATTTTACAGTGACTTTAGACAGCAGCTCTTCATCGTGAGGCAAGGTCAAGCCCAAGGTGACCTGAATTAAGGAAGCTCCTTTCAGTTTAGAGAGAAACAATGAACAGAACAGTGATTTTTGGTTCCCATGTGCAAGCACTACAGATTCAAGAGCAAAATATTGTAGTCTCCCCAATGCCAGTGAATTTTACTTTGTCAATGGGAAAGTAAAACTGAAAACAGAGGGAAAGAAAGGGTAAAAGAAAAGCTGCATCTCAAGCTCAGTCAAAAAGTCCAGGTGTCTGAAAACAGGGTTTGGCTAAATGAAAAAGGACAATCATTAATCAATACAGATGTTATTTCCAAGCTTCCAAGAGGGTATTGCAGCCCACATTTCTGGCCTGGGAGTCAGACCCTTGCCCAGTAGCAGCTGTGTTTTATGTACCCGATCCCCCTTTAACATTTTCCATTTTAGCCAAGTTCTTGCATACTTGCGCTCTGAAATTCAGATGAAACAGCTGCAGGCCGCACCATGCCAGGCAACTCCTTTAATTCTTCTCTCTCTCTGCAGTAATAAAAAAATTAAGCTGGTTGACACTGAATGAATAAGAAGGTTAATCAAAAACAGACCCCCACTAGTGGCCCAATTCCAATTCAACTCAGATGGGTGGCACCGGTAGAGCCAACTCCATACGAACTTCTGACTGCTAACTATAGGACAAGCACTGGATGTGTGGAGGAAAGACCTTTGTATTACACACTTGATGAGTCCTCATTCTGCTCATGCTCCACCCTCTGCTCAGGTTATTTGGCTCCTCTCCTCTCTTTGCTCCCGGCCTGACTTGATCGCTTGTTGGAAAACCACCTTTTGCTTGTCAAAGTTAAGTATGAACAAGCATTCTCAGGAAAAGGCCATCGTGGGCCACAGAGAACACATGCATCTATTTATTTTCTGTAAGTATTAAATACAGTTTAAAAAGCTACTCTTTGTTTCCTGTCTTTGACTGGAACTAACAGAGGCAGGTCCAGTTCTGGGAAACACAGTTATTCTTCCTCAACTGGACACAGACAGATGTGTAGGTTCAGAGGAGAAAGCCCCAAACCTATGATCCAGGTAGTGTATATATATATATATATATATATATATCACAATAGTATATACTGGTAGGAATTAGAAGTGATTAGGGCAGGAGAGAGGTTTTTTTCTTCTTTTTTTTTGTTCCTTGATGTCTTACATGAAGGTAAACGGTTAAAACAGTTTTTAAAAATGTGCAATTTACACATCTCACTGCTGAATATTAAGGAGGAGACCTTAAACAATGGAAAGATAGATTCCAAAGGTTGATAATGCAAGAAAAATCTACCAGTTTTCCTTTCAAACCACAGTGGAGATGTGTGGTTTGAAGAGCAGAAAGAGCAGAGAGAAGCAGAGCAGAGAAGAGAAGGGAAAAAAAAAGAGGAGAATGCAAGTCATCTGGAAGCCATTGAGAGTCACCTCCTAAGAAAGGGATATGAGGCAAGTAGAATCTATCATACACATATGACCCAAGAAAAGGGAGGTGTCCTCTTGCAGAACTGTTAAAGCACTACTCTGTGGGCATAGTCTATGAGAGACTAAGGAGGGGAGATCCAGCCATTACTTACAAATCTTTCTGAAATTGACAGGCACCTTAATATGAAGACAATTCCCTTCTTCAATGTCTCAGAAAAAAAAATTACAAATCACGGGATTTTGTGCATTGCATGATTTATCGCAACAGCCTTCACTTAACATGTGTGCCCAGCAACAGAGTCATCTGCTCGGTCAGGACCTTGGCAGCTACTTTTGCCAGCTCAAGTCTCCTGTAAAGAGGAAGCCTCTCACAGCACTAATGTTTTCTGTATTTACCCTCTGGCAGCCCCTAAATCCATCATTAGATTGGTATATTTCCCACTCTGGACAGGCTCTTTGGCTACAGTAAACTCCTGCAACCTGTCTGTTTTTAATCCTAATCCCTGATACACTAGCAAAAGGAAGAAAAAAAAAAAGTCTTGCTGTTTTAAAGAGGTTTTAGGGCCTTTGTAAAGTACTATTGAAGTCCTACACCCATCCAGTGGCTTCCTTCCTGCTCTGCCCAGGGGAAAGGGCATTCTAGCATATTTCTTACAATTCACAGTCTCTGAAGAGCTGTTCACATGCCACCATCTTCTCAGGCAAAGGACATTTCATGTGGTTTTGGCAAGGGAATGACAGTGGAAACCTCCATGCTACCTACTGCTACCCAATGGATGTGTTTGTTTTCCATTCGGAAATATTCTGTTAAGTAAAATCCTGGCTAGGAAAGCTCCCTGACCATCCCATTTATATTATTTTTTGAGCAGAAGGAAACAGCTCACTATATTCCTGTAGCATGGCATGCTTGCAGAACCTGCCTCTGCCCACTTCCTCATTAATTCCCCTAGCAACCAGATCAGAACATTTCCATATTAAAACCCTCTAGAAAGGATTTTTCTAGCTTGTTATTCCTTTTCCAAGAGAACTCCCCTCCAGATTACTCAGAGAACGTTACTCAGAACCCAGTGCACTACGTCTGGGCAGGCAACAGTATATTTCAACCTGGCTGCTGTGATTTCATTTTCAGTATCATCAGCCCTTGTGTGAACTAGGAGTGACTTCACCCAGAATGCTGTACTTATACTGGACTTCATTTGCATTGTGCGATTAATTTTGAGATGTCTTCCTGAAATTTTGAATTGACTGAAAAGGAAGAGTGGGACAAAATCTGTACCTTGAGCCCTGAGCCCAAGTCTGGGCCTTCTTTCTTGTGCTACTAACACCTGTGTCTAAGAGAGCTTTGGCAATAGCTGAGTGACAGGCTTTGCTTCCTAATTCTTTGATGTTTTATTTGTCCTTCAGGACTCCAGCTGCATCACAGGGCTAAACAGGATTTTGTAGAAACATCTGGAAGGATGTTCATGCAGGAGGACTCAGGTACTAAGGGAGAGAAACTCACATAATATAACATATATGACATACATCAATTACAGTTGGTAATTGGACTGCCTAGTGAAAAAGTCATCAACAAACCCTTAGTTGTCACTCAGAATTTTCTCCTTCAGAGAGACTAGTTCATACGTTTTGACTCTGATATCTAATCTCTAGATGCCCACAAGTGTTTATATCTCACCTATTTATGATTCCCTTGTAGCTAGTCAAAATCTAGTAAATGTAACCACTGCAGGGGAGAGATTGATGTACCTGATGACATGTAGGGTCAGATTTTTGCTGCCCATAGGCATGTTTCTGTTTATTGAGTTTGGGATTTGCTGCCCTTCCAAATAAAAAGTGGTCTCCCTCTTCCCTCTCCCTTTCTCGAATCTCAGTTATTGTCATTCACTCTATTAAGTCTGCTGTGGCTCTTGCCCCTTCTTTTCATCCACAGCAATATGTGGAATTCCTTCATTAATATGTTTTAGCAGAGTTGATTGAATATGAAGTGATTCAGTCTTTACCTGAACGATCCCAGGGGTCCCCTGTAACTCTGAGAAATCAAAAAATATAAGTTAATTTACAGAATTCAAATAAAAATATAAGAGTCGCAATGCTAATTTTCCAGTTGAGGATAATTTTGTTATCTGCTTGCTGGCTTCTTGGTGACTTTATGAGATGTTTCTAAATGGCAAATTTTCCCTAAAAGCAGAACTATCTCTTGAACTCTTTCCAATCATAAACTAACCACATTGTTTTCCACCTATTGTGCATCTGTTCTTGTTGATACCACACTAGCATGGTAAGAAAATGAGGTATAAAAACAGGGCCATGACAGGAAAATATTTTTTAAGTTCTTTTCAAATTGGAATTAGAAAAAAAAAAAACAGCTTCATATCAATTTTATATGGAAATGAAAGTTTGGATTTTTTTTCTTTTTGACTAATTGAAGATCATAGAATCACAGAATCATAGAATGCTTAAGGTTGGAAGGGACCTCTAGAGGTCATCTAGTCCATCCCCCCTGCACACCCGGGATCACCTAGAGCGCATGGCACAGGACTGCGTCCAAGTGGGTTTTGAAGATCTCCAGAGAAGGAGACTCCACAACCTCTCTGGGCAGCCTGTTCCAGTGCTCTCTCACCCTCACTGTTAACAAATTTTTCCTTAAGTTCCTGTGGAACTTCTGATGCTTTAGTTTCTGGCCGTTTCCTCTAGTTCTATCAGTGGCCACTACTGAAAAGAGGCCAGCACCATCCGGGTGTGAGGGACGATTTTTGAGGGAAGATTTTTGGTCCATTTGAAATACTCTCTTTTAGAAAGAAATTGAAACATTTTGACTCCATTTTGGCCTTTAGATGGTCTAAAAAGAGATCATCTCAAACTGAAGAGGTGGAAACTAGATGCCCAAAATGTCCCAGATAAGGGCTTCTTAAGAAAAAAAAAATGAGTAAAATGTCAATCTCGAATCAGGGCTGCCTCTTTTTTCCTGAAAAAAGCTCCAAATTTCTCCCTGCTCTCCCCGAAATCCTGCCCAGTCCCAGTTTCTGTAAAATATGTAATGGTTCGATCCCTATATCTCTCACTGTGGTTCTTTCAGGAGCTTTCTGGTACATTCCCTTTTGCAAGACTATGTAGTAGGTGTCAGTTTGTACTGTCCAATCACTGAATGGATGAGGAAAGCTAGTGATAGTTGATGACAGAGCCCTGTGTCAGTAAGATGCGGTAGCAGGGCTCATGTATACCCTGCTTATTTGACCACTATTTGTTGTTATCAGTTCGAGCATAGTGCAGCACAGTGAGAATATCTAAGCTTAACTAAAAAGCATAAAATGCACACAAGGAAAATAACACCACCATCACCAAAAAAAAAAAAAAAAGCCCCCAAAGTAATAACCACTAGCAGTGGCAGCCTCACATCCTATTTATTTCTCCTGCAAGTTCTCCTGCAACACCCACCAGGTTCAGTGGAACTATCTGTTTTTATCAGTCCTGAATTGGTGGCATTTCAAGTATTTCACACAAGCCATCTGTTTCATAAAGTTTTTTATGAAAAAAAAAAAAAAACTCAGCTTCCCAGAAAATCCCAGAAAAGATGCAGTTTCGGAAGTCAATCTGGAATTTTCAGATAATGATTAATTGTGCAGTACTCCGCATTAACTAATATGTGAGAGCTTTGAAAATATACATGCTGCCTATATACATTATATATTTGTATATATACATATGCTTGTATGAACACATATATCGCTATATCTCCTTGTAAATCGAAGTAAACAGCAGACCATACTCAAGAGAAGTTCAAGACTGAAAAAACTCTAAGTTCACGAGCAGCTCAGTTTATGCATTAACGACCTTGAAAAGTCAACCACAGAATACCAGGGAGAGCTGTAGGTAGCAACAGGGGATCCTGAAGCTGAGTGTGGGTTATCACTGGTGCACAATGCATTTTGTGGCTTAGTTACTTTGGCAGAACCAGTTTTAGGGAGAAGTGCTCAGCTCTCTGTTAGGCCTCTCTTTGACAAATGCTGATGCTCTCTCATTTTCACAAGCATCACATAATAACGTTTTCAGGAATGATGAAGTCTCAAGGGCAAAAAATAAGTGCATATCACTCTACAAAAAAGGACTGGAACAGAGGCTGAAATGTGGTAACAATTTCATTCTTGATATATCTCTGGGGAAAGGTTGAATGCATTCCAACCCAAATAGAGCCACTCACCTTTATGCTCAGTGTATTGCTATCGTATGTCATGTAGCATTTTATGCTAGGTCTTGCTGAAATATTTCTTTCTTAGCCTCTTAATTTTTTTAAGCAGATATCATCCAACTTCCTGAAAATTAGTATATAATAATATGTTCTGCTGTAAGTAATATTACAAAAACTGCCTTTTCATGACACTTGTATTTGTTTTTTCCACTAAATAAAATCACTACTCTTAATTCAGCATTTTTATTCACCCTTCACAAATGGGACAACTGAGAAACAGAGAGACTCGTGTTTGGTTCAAAGCCACAAAATGAATCGACTATCCAGAGACTTTCTCTATGCATCTCTACAGTGTGTATTGAGTCCTGTTCCCCTTTGCCCCTCAGTCACTAGTCTAATAAATATTTAAGAGAGAATCTGAATCTGAGGCACTCAGTGTTTTCCCATGTTTAGCTTTCACGAGATGTAAAAGTCGTCTGCACGCCTTCCACTAGAGCAATCCAAGCACAAAGTCTTAGAGGCTAGCTTTACATTTTCCACAGCAGTGTATGCCAGGCAGCTGTCTGAGACATGGCATGCTCTACATCATGCAATCTCTGAGTATTTGTGCATGCAAATAACCAGCAGCCTGACTTTTGGGACCCCTTTGCCTCCATATCCCCTCGACGCTACTCCAGAACCTGCTGTCAGGTTCACTCTGGAAGGAGCAATGCCAACTTTCTTGCACGATTTTAGTCTCCGAATTTTGCAAGGAAGCAGAAATGGATGCGTGAACATAGAAGAACAGTTAGGACCAGCATAATAGATAATATGGGGCCAGGCTTTTTCATCATCATACTCCAGAACATTCCTAAAACTTGTTTCCCAGCCAAGTTTTCTGTCCAGACTAGACTCACAGGTTTGCAATATGGTGAGCTGTTTGGGCTGAAGCAAGTGATTCAGTCTCTCTACCCAACTGCAGAGTAAGATGAGTACTTCCAAATATTCATCCTATGACTCTTTGACATGATCTTAAAAAAGATTGAATATCTCTGCCTCAATCCTGTTACTGAGGTGAATCTTGTCTGTAGTGACACTAAGGCTGAGTGAATGCCCATTACTAAAATACACTGGAGGTCTCCCTTTGTGTGTGAAAGCTTCAAAAGAAAAAAAATAAAAAACAGAAAAACAACAACAAAAAAGAACCATAAGGGTTTTCCTGAATCCAGTAGCCTCATTTATTGACGAGTCCTAGGGCATATCAGTAAGCCTTTTCACTTCTGTAAAGAGAGAAAGCTGAAAGTGGCAAGGACAAGCAACAAGGTAGCAATCCTAGACAGGGTCTCAGTAGAACATCTTCCCTTTCTCTCTTTTTTTTTCTGTACTGTTTTTGCTGAACTGGTTTTAAATGTCTGTTTTTCTGGCAAAACTGCCACATACACCAGTGAGACTCCTTAGTTGTCTGCCTCTAAGTCCTAATATGACTGGGCCTGAGACAGGGAGTCCTGAGAAGAAGAAGGTGTTGTGCAGGTGAGGGGAAGTGCAAGATAATTTTGCTTTGTGAAGGACTATGAGAGCTGCAAATAAGTATGGGACTACTAACTGTCTAGTGACCATTATCATGGTATTCAGCTACAGAAATAAGGGAGATGAGTCAAAGCTGGATCAAGGTGGTGGCAATTGGCAGACACTGGTGTTGTGATATGAGGTGATGACACCCATGCCAACATCTTAGGCCCTCAAGCTTGGAAGGAAGCCAGGCTTAGACCTTCAGTATCAGAAGAGAGATGACTGCAGAAAATCACTATGGAGAATAAAGTCAGAACAGTGAGCAAGCCTGAGTATTGCACTTTATTCAAGAGAAAAACAAAGATTAGGCCAGCACAGGCAGGTGTGCAAGCATTCCTGAAATATGGAGTACGCTCCAGGGACACAGAATGAACTCAAAAGAAGGACTTTCCATGCATTACTGCTGGATTCTGTGTCATGTCTGTCTCCTACTATCAATTTGAAAAGCTTCTCCCCACGTGTGATCTGTATTTAATCCTAGATGTGTGCTTAAAAATCAGTAGTAATGGATTTCCAAAATAGGATTAAAATGAGGCTAAGCAGTATTGGCCCCACAGCAGAGACCTGTGGTCAGTTTTAGTGGGAGGGAGGGGAAGCCTGGAGATTGGAAAGGATTAGAGTTGCACCAATATATCTGGTCATCATCTCACTGTTCTGCTTTGATGTGGTTCTCTGGAGAAGACTGTAACAACAGGTTTTGCAGCTTTTACTAGAGATGAGCTTCTGAACACAGAGGCACAATGTGAATAAAGTAGGAAAAAAAATCAGCATTCAGTCTTTTAGAACATTTCAGTACAGCTGGCTCATATTTGGTTTTACAAATGTCTGGGTACTAGAGCGATGGGCACATTCTTCTGGAGTTGGGCCTTGGACAACCTGATTAAAAAAGGTGAGGTGTGAAAAGTTAGTCATCAGTGTCAATGCCAATAATGGAGTTAGCAGTGTACCTCACATAAAATGTTAATATTAGTTTAATGGCATTTTCTTGCACTCTGTGCACAGCTTTGTGTTCTACATAAGAAATAAGTGTGTTTGTGTGTGTGCATATACATGAAAGAAACAATTGCTAAGGTTATGCCTAGCTGTGTTTTTATAGCCTGCCTCATGGTTGCCCTCAATATGAGCATCATCAGACATATAGCTAAGCTGGACATTCAGCTTTGATACAGCCTGGAGGGCATCCTCTGAAGTATGCACTATGAAAATAAAGCCCAGGTAGGCAATCCTCAGGCTCTGTGCAAGGTGGCTGTGCAGCCAGGGGTGAGACGGAGCATGCCATGCTCATTCACTGTTTAAGAATGGAGTGGGCACAGACCCAGTATGGACCAACCTATTCAAAGTTTTGAACAAATTTCAGGACATGTATGTAGACTGGCAGAGTCAGCAGCATGAGTGAGGTGTTCAAGGCCACCTGCTCTGGGAGGTAGGTATTTCTTTGCCTAACCGCCCTACCACAGGGGTGACAAGGCATGCTGCAGAGGAGCCAATTCACTGCAGCACTGCAAGAGAGAGATAACACCTCTGCATCCTCACTGCTACGAATCCCTCCCTCCTCACAATCTTGCAGAGGGATTGGCAGCTGCTGCAGACAGGGTTGTCTGCTTCCTCTCTCCGTGTGGTCAGGGCCCTCCCTGCAATCCAGGCTTCCATCTCCTGTGCCGGCTGAGCAGTGGGGAAGTACCTGGAATCAGGTCATGACTAACTGGGCCATGCTGACCACAGTGCAGGAGCTTCCTGTCTAAGATGATCAGGACGATGATGGCAGATTTCGTTTACCATTTTAGAGAAGGAGAACACAGCCATAGACTCTCAAAGGTATTTAGACGCCTACTGCCTAGTAGTGACCAACAGCACTTATCCAAGCACTGCAGGACAGAAAAGAGGTTTGAACCTCTGCCTTAAGTCAGCAGCTCTACCCTAAATCCACATCTTATGATAGGTGGGGCAAGAACTCCAGGCTTCCCAGTTTTTCAAGTACCTGGTAAAGGTAACAGCTCTTCTCAGGGCTAGAAGCATCCTTTTTTAATTCCCTTTTTACATCTGTTAACTCGTTTGCCCCCTGTGAGAGGGAAAATGAATCACGGATGTCTTTTGTTCACTAAATGTTAACAGCCCTGTGGAAAAACCCTCATAAAATATTCATCTTATCCTGCTCTTCTCAATTAGGCAGTTACAGTTCTAACAAGCCCCAGAGAAGAGTTCTTCATTCTCTCAGTAAAAGGTACAGTCAAACATTTCTGCAGGCTTTTCTGCACCCCTCATCACCCTCAAGTCAAAATTTATGCTCCCTCAAGCCCTATGCTGCTTTTATTCTACCACAGCTTTGTGTATGGCATTACAAATAGGAGAGATAAGGACTTCCAAATGTCCTCATCCACGTTCCTGCTTTAATGATGAAGGAATCTATTTGCTATTGCAAGGAAAAATCAGGGGGTATAAGCAGGTGGACACTTACTACCTAGGGAAAAAAGAGAGGTGTTTAAGATGTTTTCAAGCCAGGTAGTTGCTGGGCCTCTAAGGACTTTACACCATCTGCTGCCTCCTCGGGTGAAGGCAAAGTTTTTTGCTCTTGGAAGTGCTCCCCTCCCTCTGGGTTGTGTCGGCAAGACAGGCTGGAACAGAAATGCCTTCACAGGCTTTGGCTCACAGTATTTCACTTCCATGCTTCCCATCCCAGCCAGGTGCACAAGGGGGAGGATGGGCACAGCTGAACCGGACCAGTGCTCCCCCCTTCCCCTGCCTTCTGCCAGGTTTTCCCCACAGCTCCACTGTGCCTTGCTCTTGAGCTGGTTGCTGATGACTCACAACAGGAGGGAAACAACCCTCGCATACTCTTTGTTGCTTGAAAGCACCAGGGAGTAAAAGGACAAGTAAGGGGGAGAAATTTGGACTAGAGGGGAGGGAAGAGGGTTTTGGTGCCAGCCCTCTTTCCGAAAAATCATTATGGGTAACAACTTGCAGATCTTCAGCGTGGTCTGTGTTACTTCAGGCTGATTTGTTCCATAAGGCCAAAGGCCTTCTCAACAAGCCCATGTGCAGGGTCAGGCTCTGAGCTATTCTCTGAGCCACGGTCAGTGGCAAACCTGGCTTTCTGCACGTCAGTAGGGCTGCCCCGCATCCCTCAGCCCCTCCACAGCCTCAGACAGGGAAGGAGAGAAGACTTCAGCCTGATTCAGACCTCCAAGGGGTGGCACTGGGTTTTCCAGGGCATTAACTGTTGTAGCCCAAAACCAGCAGTAGCCAAGAAGCTGAAGGTGAAACACCTTCCAGTGCTCTCCTCCTTCCTCACAAAGAGAACACCACCGTCAAGTGAAGGTTCTGCCAGCTTCTGTGGGTTGAGAGGGCAGCTAGGAAAGCAGTGAGCTTCTTTGCAAAAGATTAAACTAATTTACCTGGGCATATTCCTACTCCAGAGTAATGAGCGAAGGAGGAGTCATGCATTTAGAGGAGGAAGCTATGGGAAAAGAGTGGTGTTACCTTCTGGTGCAGAAAAAGGAGGTTGGGTGTCTGCTGAAAACCACTGAGAAGTAGAGCCATCCACTGGGGGACCTGCGGTCACAGAGGAGGGTTTGCTGATACAGCAGGAGAAATTAAGGAGTCAATTTTAGGCAACAGCTTGCTTTTGGGGCCCTGAGGCAGCCTTCTACTTTCATAATTGGGTAAAAATCAGCCAATTTCCTCCATCATTTTTGCTGGCAGGATTTGATCTAATTCGGGAAAATGCACAAACTGATGAGAGGGATAGAGTAAACTAAGTTTCAAAGAGAAGGAAACAAGGTTCTTCCCTTTGGTCTGAGACAGTTGTTCCGGTGCGTGCCTTTCATCAGCAAGTGACTTTCCAAGCTGGCTGCAGGACTGCACTGAAATTCGCCAACAATCCCACTGAATTTTGCAGAAGTGGGTTGGACTTTCAGACATGCCACTGCTTGACAAACAAAGCATGTATTAAAAAAAAAAATCCTCTAGGAGAAAAAAAAAAAAAAAAGTGCTCTGGTTTCATAGGGCATAAAGTGTTCTTGTTTCCCTAGCATATACTCTATATGTGGAAATCAAAAAAAAAAAAAAGAAAAAAGGAAAAGAAAAATTACACCTAATAATTTTTTAAGTGCAGAAAGACTTCTTTTTTATATATAGTAGTGCCCAGTAGCACCACTGAAGTTAAAGGTCTGTCAACATTTTCATCAATAAACCCCCAATTTTCATGACTTTATTACTCAATAACAAAGGTTTGTTTCGCTGTTCAACTTGGCATATGAGCTTGCAGTTCCTGGTCCCCCTCCCAACCTGCAATAAAGATGATTCAGACCTTTACTCCAGCCTTATTTTGCACCACTGAAACACCATTGGAAAGACTCCTTGTTTGTGTCTCAAAGAAACGATAATGGTGAAGGTGCAAATCTTTATGTTTCTGCCACAAAGGAACAATGTTAGAATTAGATCCTTTTTTTTTAATAATAAAATGAAATTGGCTTGACTGTATTTAAAGCTGCAGGAATGTAGAATGGAACAGAAAGCAGATTTCCAGGATACTGTTTCCTGTCAAGCATGGAGGGAGTGGTGAAAGACAGCAAG
The DNA here is from genome assembly GCF_000705375.1 of Tinamus guttatus. Next base: position 399,016 of record NW_010585305.1, read on the forward strand.
AGAATCCATCTGATATTTTGGTGTCTAATGTTCTAGTATTTCCCCTGATGTGTTGTGCTTTGAGGTGTATTGTTGTTTGTTTCTTTTTCGGATAAAAGTAAATGGTATTAAGAGATAGAACTAATATTAGAGAAACCACGACAGGCTATGGAAAAAAAAATCATCTCAGTTCTCCTAGTCCGGTGGTCGCATGTATATTAAGACATGGTTCTCATACCTGTATAAACAGGTATAAGACAAGAAATAAAAAAAACCATCAGATCTTCAGGATCAAGACAATCAGTTCTCAACAGAAATAGGAGCTACTTTTCCTGCCTCCCAGTCACTACAGGGTGTTGCTCTGTGATTAAGATTGCCTCCTTTGGGCTTTTAGAAGACATCTCATTGCTTCCTGTCCACATCCAGGAGAACACACCAGAGCAGCCAGAACAAAAGCAGCCTGACCGATTGCTTCTGAGTTTCTTTCAGAGACCAGCAGAAACTTCTCTTTGGGACCAGCTTGAGCTGAAGCTTCTGATGTATTCACTTTAGTAAGCGTGCCTCAGACTTACTGAGCATCTTATCCTTGCTTTCCTCTAGACAAGTGTCTCTCTCAAATGGTTCCCAGCCACATGATCTCGCCTGCTGGGGGCAGTTGAACATCTGACCAGGTACCAAAGAAATGTCTTGTTCCATTTGAGATGCTCGGATATGAATGTGTCATTTTACTAAGAGCTCTGGTAGGCTGTTTGCACAAAAATCAGCACTGTTTTCTGTAAGACTACTCTAATACTCTTTCCTCACAGAAACAATCAAAGGCGTTTATCCAATTCCTAATTCATATGTAGTATCTTAGACACACAAGTCCTGGAAGATGTCCTGTATCATCAGGTTTTAAATCAATCTGGGATTTAATAGATACTTCCTACACAGTTATAGGAAAACCAGACTATCAGAATATCCAGACAGTTGTCAAAATTCATATTCAGCTGGTTCAGCTTTATAGGAAAGAATTTAGCATCATGGGAACAGATGTGCCAATCCCATAATCACTAGTCTGTATCCCAGTGAATATTAGAGAAATCCAAGCACCATACAATAACTTCAACACAATAGACTGAAAAAGACATCCTCTAGACTCCATCCCAGATCAGACATATTCCTGTTTCTAGGAAATAAGTATCCAGGTTCCTTTAAGTGTCAGGAACCTAGAGGTTTGCTCTCACCACAGATTTCATTAGGGGAAAATTCTTCCATCAGAATCTGGCCATAGGAGATTATGGCTTAGAGATTTTTTTGAAATCTAACCAATTTTGAAAATACCCAGTATGGAACTGGGCTTTAGGTGCCTTGTGCTGCTTTAGGTAGGATTTCTTTGTGCTTCTTTGTACCACAGAACTCCACTAGGCTTGCCCACTCATCTCTGCTCCATTTTTTTGCCAACTTGCTGCAGACATGCAAAAAGGTGGCCATTCATGGCCTGGCGGGTGGAAGACTAATCCTGACAGAGGAAGAATTTCTTGATGAAGTGACTTCAAAGGCGAAATACTGGGATGGAGAGGGGGAGGGGGAAGCAAACAACACTGGTGTGAAGGAAGACGAAGGAGGCTGTGCCAGCTGGCATCAAACACCAGGAGAATAACCTTCATCCTCAGGGTTGACACTGGCAGCTCAAGTAGTGCACTGGCAGCTTTGCTTATATTGCAGTTTCAGCTTCCCCCCAGCTCCTGGCTGATTCACATTCAGGGGCACATAGGGCACCTGGCCCACATCCAGTGCCTACACCAGGTAGAGCAAAGAAAGCTTTGAAAGAAACAATAGAGGTATGTAACAAATCCCTCCTGGGAAAACTGAGCTCTTTATCCCTTCTTCCTGCTCTGTCTGTTGTAGCAGAGCTGACAAAATCCTTCATAGGTTTGAGGCCTTTGTGTAAAGTTTCTCTCCCTCACCTCCACCCCTTGCTGTGGAAGCTAGTAGATATTATTATTATTATTATTATTATTATTTAAGTGCCATCACATGGTCTTCTTCATGCATGTGAATGAGCTGATCTGCCTGACACTGTGAGTGCCATGGGAGAGGTTTGGCTGAGTGCTGCCTTCTTCTCTGAATGTCCTTCCAAAAGAAATTTCTCTCATGAGATGGGAATCTCAAGGCGACTATGGCAGCATCTGAAATAAGTGGAAATATGGAGGTGATCAACTGACTACTGTTAGCAGGGTCCAGTATCTCACCCAGTAGCTTCAACATAGCATCCTCATGATGAAAATGAAGAGCCTCTGGGAGTGGAACAGAAATTAGCCTTAAGCTTTTGCAGATTTTCCAGAAAAGTGCTCTTATCCTCTATCAAATCACATTGTTCTATGTCTCAGGAGCCTTGAACATGGCTGAAGTGACACAGGCAGCTGTGCAATCCTGTGGAGGTAGCTGCATTTTATCCTGAAATATTAAATGCAAGGATCATACAGATACCTTCGGTGTGGGAAACAGCCGCTCTTTCACAGCAGAGATAAATGCTCATCCTTCAGAGCAGGAAGTGAAGCAGAATGTCGTATCAAGATCAAACTATGTGGGAAATTGAAGGAGACAGAAGTTACCATATTAGCAAACTACACAGAGCTTTGAAGCACATCTTTAGCCCTTGTGAAAAGTGTGCTTTAGTTTCCTAATATATTTTACAGTGTGCAGTACAAACACCAAACTAGTACAGAAATCTCAGCAATGTTCTTCTCAGAAGTCTTTTATCCAAATGTTAAGCAGGCTCATTCCAGCTTATTTTACAAGATTGTTAGACATACACAAGCTGAAGTCAGTTAAAGCTCATTGGCTAAAGAAGTCTTTGTCTGAGTTAAGTTGTTAACACCACTTCATCTGGCCTTCTTTCCCTCCTCCAGATGGAAAAATAATATGACTGGTTTAGGAGAGTAGAATGCCAAACAACAGATTTTGAAACAAAACAAGCTCACTAATTTGCTGCATAGGTTTGCTAACTTACCAAATACAGTATTTGGGGTATCTCAGAAACTGGGTTCCAGAGATGGCATATTTATTTGAGCTGGACTAGATTTTGAGAAAGATCAAGGCAAATCAACATCAAAGATTTTGTGTGCAAACCAACAAGGACTATGGTCACAGTCATTGACAGCCCTTTCATCAGTTACTCCTACCACCAGGTTAGAAACAAGTTCATTTGGCCTTACAAATTACCAAGATTTTTAACCAGATTGGTCTTTCAGTTAAAGCCAAGTAACAAGTGTGTTGTGTCTGATAATGCCCATGGCCATGGAAATGAATAAGAAAAGTTCTGCTGGTTCTGAGCATGACACATTTCTTCTGGAGCAAGGAGATCTTAGACTAAATGAAATGGGTTCTACATCTCCCCCCTGATTTTACACCTCTTTTAAATACTCTTTATCAATCTACAAAGGGAAACATGAAGTGCAAGGTAGAGCAGAACTGAGTTCAAAGGGTGTCAGCAGCTGAGCCTCTGGTTTGATAAGGAAGACTAGATGCATCTGATGTTCCTGTGGTAGCCTGTCACCCTGACCCTGCACAATACCACGTTGTTTCCTCCATGGGAGATTACCTCTGTCGCTGCAGACCATGGTCTGGGCCCTTCATGCTGCTTTTTTTTTTTTTTTTTCCCTATTATGAGGAAGGGAGAGGGGAGTGAACAGCTGGGAGTGAGGGGGTGGGGAACTCCCAGATTTAATGTAATGGTAGTTGGAACAACTTTGAGATGCAAAACAGCAAATGCCGCTTCTGACTTCTGTCCTCCACAGATGTCAGCCAGAGAGTTTATCTCCCACAGCCATCCTAATGTGTTAGTGGCAGATCTAAAGCACTTGCAGCTCAAAAGAACTTGCTAAACTACTATAGCAACCTCTGTAAACATACTGTTACAGATATGAGGCTAGCAGCCAAATTACCAGGTCAGAGAAGCAGCAGCAAATATTTCTTCCTTCTCCCGGAATGCCCAAAAGTCCTCACTGACTCCAGTTGCTTCCTTTACATACATACAACCTTCTGAACTGGGACTGTTTCTTCTGTCCATGAATTGACTTCACTTCCACACCTAGCAGCAGCTTGGGTTGGAGATGGGGATGACCTTCAGCTCTCAGATCCTCTCACTCAAGAGACAGAAACTATTCCAAAAGTCAAAGATGGGCCACAGCCATGCGACCAGTTATAATTTGCATCATAATCTGGCCTTTCTCAAGACTCAGAAACTCCCCTTTGACTCATTACAGAGATGGAGGTTAGTATCAACTTTCCCTGAAATTTAAAGATTTTTAGAGGCTGTGACTTCTTGGAATAGACCCTGGCAAGAAAGACAGCTGTTGCGGATGTCTGATGAATGATGGCTGCTCTTGGGAGCTTGCAGCACTGGGGAATAAAATGTGTGTGCTTCCACTTACTATTATCAAGAGGAAGAAGTCATAGTTCCTATCACATTTAATGCCACTTTATAGTAGTATAGACAGAGCATTGCAAGGTATAGCAAGGACGTGACTGTTTCCAGAAAGCTGAAAAGTCCCACAAGTATCAGAAAATAGTTGCCAGGTAAAGGAAGGCCAAATGGGCTTTTATACAGATGGATTAAATGATTCCTAAAATATTTGTACACTGTTATGTACCTTACCAAACTTAAAGGGAATATTCTCTATATTCCTGTGTGTTTTCAGCTACCTACGGACCACAAGTTGAGGACCATGGAAACCAAAAAGTGTACCACAGATGGGTCACTGGCAGCTGCTCTAAGCCTATGTGTAAAAGTTGTTGTTGTTTTAAACCTGTTAACATATTATCCTGTTCTCTTCCCTATACACCATTCTCTCCCATCTCAATCTACATTTTTCTGCCCTTAACTCTGACCCACCTACTACAAACTCACATGATAACTCAAAGGGAAAAGGTTGTCCTGCAGCTGTTGCTCCATCTAAGGGAAAAGCCTTCTCCCTCTTTCCTCAGTGAGTACTCAATACATACTTTCTTCTCTGGACATTCTCTTCTGCAAAACAAGAAACTAAAAAAGAACAAAACAAAGCCAAAAGAGCTTCAGCATTTTGAAAGAGATGTAATAGTTTTAAAGCAACCAATAGTTTATCCCACAAAGACAAACAGTATTTTTGCTTCTCTAGACAAGTTCTCTGAGGCATGTAGAATTACTGAAAAACCACAGGAATCTCATGTCTGAGATGAAGGATCCTTTGAGACAGAACTCCCACAGGACAATGCTTTCAGTACACGACTCTCTGGAAGCTAACTTACCAAAACAAGTGTGCAAAGTCCTGGGTTTACAACTCTTGCTGCTCGATTGGAACCCTATTAGATACTCTCTTCCACGTGCTGGAAAAAGGCATCAGGTCTATAACCACAGGGTACCTACTTTAGTGCTGAGGAATGGAGGGAGTAATATCTTCATAGCTGGAAGCTTTGGAAGCTTTTAAGTACGTATTTATCCAGCACCTATCAGGACTGATTTATGCATTGTTGATCCTATCATATGGATGGACTAGAGGACAACTTGACAGCCCTTCCAGTTACATTGCCTATGACTACGTATTTTCCAAGGCATTGGAAAGAACCTCAGACTTGCCCTTACACCATCTTGTCAACATCTGTACTTGAGAAGATATCCCTCCACTTTGGGAATCTAGTAGGAGCTCTGGCACCCAGATCATCACAGATGTTGGTACATCTTCAAAACTACTAATGAGTCTTCCCATCTTATGCCATCTGAATCACTCATGAGCTTTCGGTCTGCAGCAACGACTAGTTAGAAGACTTAGAGTTTTTGCCTTCATTCCCTTCCCTGTGCCTCCTTTCTTCAGTGTGTGATTGCAGATATGCTGTAAGATTCAACTGATTCTATACTGCCTTTTTAATCTTAGATTTTTGGACTGTCTCAGGAGAGGTTGACATTGCTTTGCTCTACACAGACATTTACTCAGGTCCTAGAAATAGTAATTCTTCTTACAATGAAGGCAAATTAACATGAGTGTGTAGGGTCACACACTCATGTGACAATAATGCTTCTATAGGTGTTGTTAATGATTTTAGAGTTGATTCACATGTTTCTCCATAGGGCTTCACTGCATAATGTAGGCACATACTGAATGCTAGATGTAGACGCTGCCATTTATTTCCACGAATTTTTGCAGCAAGACCAAAACGAGCAAAAAGGGTAAGAGATAATGAGAAGAGAGTGGAGGACAGCAGAAACAGAAGAATGGAATAGACGTTCACCAGCTTCCCTGAAAGGAACTTGGCTTTACCCTGACCTTCTCTATAATGAGACAAGGGATATTTGGGTGTAAGGTTTCTGCTGCAGGCACTGCAGAACAGCAGAAAATTATGGGCAGTGGGGTTGGACTAGATGACCTCTAGAGGTCCCTTCCAACCTTAAGCATTCTATGATTCTATGATTCTATGACATTTAGAAAGAAAGAAAAATACGGCTATCTTAGAAGGAGGAGCAAATTTATCCAGATTTTGAAGCCAAAGGCTTTAGTAATGATGAACTGAGCAACAGCCCCAATTGGCCATCATCTTCAACATTTCTTTTCACTATATCTTCAATTTTAATTTATTTTGTTTATAATTTACTCTGTTTTATTCCTTGTTTGTGGGATGGTAACAACATACTTATCCTAGGTTTCCCTCCCCTCCACTCTTACATTTAATGTATGTGCACTCAACATGAGTTTCAGGTTAGCATACTGTTTCTATACACAAATTTATGCTTACTGAACATCTTTTAAAAAGTATTTGTGTGGGATTTCAGATAACCTTGAAATTCTTCCTGTTGATTTATAAAGCTATTTTCCCCTGTCTAGACGCTTGCTGTATTTGCAATTAGCTAATGGTAAAATAAACCATGAAGTATTCTCTGCATTGAAGAGGGAAAAAAGGGGGCTCATGTAAAGCAAATGTTCTTCTGTCATGTCAACCAGAAAGAAGCTGCTAAAAGGCAAAAGGCACAGAGGATGAGACCAACTCATGCTGTATTCAGGTGTAGAACCTGGATAAAGAAGTTTTTATAGCTCCAGGGAAAAGAAGAAGAAAACAAGCCGTTATGCCAGAGATGTTTTTCTTGGGCTGATTGCAAAATTAGTTGGAGCTGAAGTTAATTGATTGTGTAGGAAGATGAAACAAACTGGAGATGGCTATAAATAGTTGCAATCCTGCTTTCTGTGCAGCTGTAAATCTGATCCTGAGAGTTGTCTTACAGTCACTGTGAACATTCACAGTCCATGGAGGGAGAGTAAAATAAAATAAAATAAAACAGAGCACGGTCAAAAAATAAACAAACACACAACCCATCAGAGAGGAAAACTGGCAGGATCGGCTCTTCCAAGATGGATGAAAACTACAATTTGATCTCATAGATATTAGATGCTGTGGCCTGGTGTATTTTACCTGTCTCACCCCCTCAACACAGCCTGGGAGGGGGAAAATTCAGCTATTTCTTTCTCTTGTATTTCCAGGGATTTATGTCAGAATAGGGTTGCTGCCCCATGAGCAAGGAAGAGAGGGAGTGGACCAGAGGAGTTAGGTCTGTTTGTCTGGATAGTGACAGGCATTGCTGCCAGACAAAGAATGCCATGTCCTTTCAGCCACTGGAAATGGGAAAGACATTGTTTGTGATATCAAAAGAATGAATAAATGTGGTCAGACCCTTACATTGCTTTTTTGAGGCAAGAGTAGAGGGCTTGTTTAAGAATTTTTTTGGGGGAAGTGTTGTCCATCAGGTTTAGGATTCATGTAACATTTCATCCACATCAGACTCCTCTTGGCCATTTTTTGTCTATCTGCAGAACACCACCCTGTAATTAACAGCTGACAATGTCATTATCACAATTTTAGAGCAAAAGGGGAGAATATGATCATCTAGAATGACAACATAATTTAAAGGAATAAATACATGACTAGAATCCACTCAGGATGAAAGATTTAATATTTGGACCTTTTCAAAAGGTATCATCAGATTTTTATTGCCAGTGTTTCTGCTGGAATTGTACCTGTGGGTTGCATTTTCTTCTGTTGGGTTAGGATCTGTATATATTATGAGAGACTTCCCACCCTGAAGAATTATGGTTTAGAGATACAAGCCAGACAAAAGGGTAGGAGGAGAAAAGACAAACGCTAAGGTTTACCCAGTCATTTCAGCAGGCTAGTTGCTGAACTGGAAGCTGCCTGCTTCCCACATCTCTCCCAGGAAGGTGATTGGAGTGACGGTGTTTTACAAGTAGATCAGACAAGGAGCATGCACACGGTCGGCTGCATGCGGATGATGAGTGATAACTCTTCCACCTACCACAGCTTCCTTGGTTGGAGACACTTTTGCTGAAAGGTGACAAGGCAGCTCCAGTGCCAGTGAACACTCTGTGGAAAGGAAGGACAAGCTGGGGAAGCACAGCAGGGCAGATGGTGCCATCATGGACTCTAGTCCATCTGATGATCCTGAAAGCCATCACCTACAGGAGAAAAATGACTTGGCTATGACATTGAAGTCAATAGATCCCACTTCAGCCCATCAAGGAGCTTCTGCACTGTCCCTCTGCTAAACAAAAAAATATTCATAAAAATTTTATATGTTAACCGAGCTGTTCACCTCACAGTCTTAGAGACTGAGTGTCTCTTCTTACTCTGAGAACAAGTTCTTGAAGTACTGATAGGATTCCCTTCTGCGACCTGCTAATGCAAGTGAGAGATCTGAGACCTCTTTAAGGTGCAAGGAGCATCTGAATGTTCTTAAAAGAAGTGTGAGACAGGCAAAGTTTATTCTCCTGGGCTCATTCAGCACTTGAGTTTGACCCATCCTGTTGGGCAAGGTCTGCTCAAGTATTTTTTGCAGGGCCTGGTGTATCAACAGCACCAGCTGTGGTGAGTAAACCAAGCCAGTGGTTTGACTGCTCAGACACATAGGGGAAAACCCTCTTGGATTGTATTTCTCCTGTCCTTTGTTTGCTGATAAGAAAATGTCAATTTAAGAGCCTATGACTAGCCCTTTCTCCCCACCCCAAAATCATGCATGCATTTCCATTTGACCTGTTATCTCCTTTCTGACAATGGAAAGCATGTGTGTTTATCCTCCTTTTTACTGTGTTTCAAAGGACATTCCTCTGCTCTCATAAGGAATTCTTTTATCAACTTTAGGGCCAGGGAACTAAAAGAAGGTAACCTAGAGGTCACTTTCCAACCATTTCACTTCTCAGTTAGAAAAGCCACCTTGGAACTTCCATGTTTAACCAACACATTTTTACAACTTTTCTCCTAAAGGGAGAGGTGCACTTTCATTGAAGATAAAATCCATCAAATGATGCAGTTTATTTATTCTGGCGTCAAAGAGTCTCTGTCCATTTGAGGAAAAGTCTCTGTGCATGTGTATAAGCGTATTGTGAAGAGGAAGGTTTCTTTTCAGGGGCTGGGGAAAGGAGGATGGTTGGGCCTGTTCTTCCAGTTCAATTTTAACATCTTTGTTCTGCTGAACAAAACAAGACAAATAGCTTCTGTTGAATATACTTTGCCCAGATCTGTAAATCAGGTTTGGCTTCTGTTTTCATGAGCTTCTATGAGCATAGCTTCCACTTGGCATGACACTACCATTTCATAAGACATAGTAATCAGTTTTACAATAAGCACTTATTTGCCAATATCTGCTACTGTGCCACATCTTCATCTTCTACTTGCAACAAGCCAGCTCACTTTTATTCTAGTTTCAGAGGTGAATGAGAAACTTCGGGTCTGCCATGAGGTCTATGCCTAGCACTGCCATTTTGTGATTATGGGCCTTGTTTTCCTTCAAGTGCTGTTTCTGCAGAAAAAAATATATATATATTCATCCCAGTTATGAGGCAGTCCAATTTCTCACACATCAGATGATAGTTCCAGTTTCATGATGGGATAACACCTATACGTCTAAATGGGAATCAGGTAAAGTCCAAAACTCAAGGCAAAATCTCTTAAATACCTGTATTGACACATTTCAACCAGCTGTATAGCAAGCAATGAGGAAAGGCTTGTTTCATGCCTCCTACCCACTTATAACTCTTTCATGTTTTGCCCAGTTGGACATCTGGCATGTTTTTTAGCTACACACCCAATGCTGAGCTTTCATTTCAGGCGACCCATTCTGATTCTATCAGGGCTGACTTCTGCTCTTATAAATGCACAAAATTCAAGGCTTGTCTTGAGGCAGAGCCAAGCACTAGAGACTTTGCTCAGCAATGGGTCAACCTCAAAGGGTTTGCAGCATCTGTTCTTCTGTGCTCCCAGGGATTCACATGTTGATGCCCACAACCATTAGTCTCTGAGTGAGTTAGACAGATGGTATTGTCCTCAGTGTCTGGCTCGGTTGATTCCATCACTACAGGATTCCTCTGCAGTTCATCTTGCATTCATTTCCCACTCGAATCATGCAAGAAGGAACTTGCTATTGGCATTACGTTAATAGAGATTGAATGTATGCACCTGGTCCATCCTCTTTTACTCAGCAGGCATCCCAGTAAGTCAGTGTACGTAAAGCAAACAAGTGCTGAAAGGTCTTGCAGAAAGGAGTTGAAATAGGCTGTTATTTGGCGCAACAGAAAGGAGGTTATTATTACAAGGCCTAAAGAGAGGGAGAAATGAGGCTGGGAAGATCAAATCAGTTGAGAGGATTTATCTAAAAACATCACAGTGATTCAATATAAAACTGGTATCTTGGACCCTTGGCCGGGGTTTCCCAAAGAGAGGGGCTTTTTTTCATTGTTACCTATATCAGCAGAATTAATTGATCATCAGATCATGGTTACTATAGATCTTCTCTAGCTATGATCATACCCAGTCTGGTATGAATTTCAGAACTGCTGCCTAGTTTTGTCTGTGATAGCATTGCACATGTTAAGCAATATCACATTATCTCTACTGAACACAAAAATATAGTGTTAAACATAAATTTTATTTTGTTCATCTGCCATGCTAATGTTTCACCCCTGTTAAGAGTAACACAATGAGAACTTCTGCTTTGATCATGTAATTAAGTATAAAGCACCAGAGATGTCAGGGGGATAGACTGGGTCTCAGTACTTGAAAGAAAGGTTCAGGACCTTTAGTTCAAGGCAAACACAAAGCCTTGAGAGGAAAAGTACAGGGGAGAATGGAAGCTGCATGAAAAGCCGGTGGATTGGGTGGGCTGGAAGGCAGGTGGGAAAAGGGTAATTAAGTCAGAATGGAAAAAAACTACTGAGTGGATCAAAATTCAGGCAAGAATTTATATAAGAGGGATTAGAGAAATTTAGAGAATGAAAATCAAGAACACTGGTGCGATCTGGCCAAATACTGGAGAGTCTGGGTGGAGGAAGAGACAGATTTCCTTAACAGACTTTTGTCTTGCTTGTTCCTTCAACTTTGCACTTCTTGACAGTAGTACCTTTGCCCTGTGCCAGTATCTCCATTTTCACCTTTGCACCATTTGCAGCCTCTTCCCTATCAACGCTTCTAACTCTTACTTTGCTTCATGCTCTTATCCATGCCAGGATGGCTTAGGACATGCTACTCAGTTCACGCTACTCAGTTCACTCTACCAAGACTCTCTCCCTCCATCACTTGTTTGATCAAACCTCTCTGGCTGAGGGTCAAATGCTCTATAGCTCTAACAGTCCTTTATTTTATTTTATTTTATTTTATTTTATTTTATTTTATTTTCTGTCCTATGAATGCCCACATGACTCTGTGGTCTCTCAGTCCTGGGACATACTGGTGACAGAAGGAGATAGGGATTTCTGCCACATCTACTTCTCCATCCCAGCATAATGGCTCATCTGCTACTGAACATTATCAGGTAGAATGACAGTAAAGAAAGTAAATTAGTAACCAAAGTCTTATAAAATCTTTGATATATTACAGCCATGATGAGGAAACACAAAGTTCCTGTAACTTAAAAAAATTAAAATAAATCTGCTAGGGCTTCTGGAACGAAGTATTTCCCTCCGCCAGCTCTTGTCATTAGCAGGTTCCCAGCTGGAAGGTGCAAGCTGGCCAGCTGAAGCGAAAGCAATTAATGGAGACATTTTTGTTACCCTTATTAGAGGGAGAATGAGGCTTTGATATAACACAATGTCCACTAGATGATGCAATTAATTTATTTTGGCTGGCCGGCACCCTTGCCTGGGTCTGTGTGTTATTAGAGGGTGGTGCAATGGTTGTTCTTCCCACTGCTTGCAAGCCCTGGGGTCAGGTTCTGCTCCACCAATAATATGACTCATCTCTCCATAAAACAATTCCTCAAGTAATACCAAAGTAACCACAACAGCACTCAGCTTCCAACCATCCGAATCCAGCAACAACGGATACATCTCCATAATTCTCTTTAGAGAAGCTCACACACTTGGTCGTAACCACAGAATGAAAGTCAGCAAAGAATGTGTTTGTTTTCACAAAGTATCTTGTAGGAGAGGTGCCAGGATGGATATCAGTTATATATCTGCCCTTATTAATATGCAACTCCTCTCTAATGAATTAAGTTGGGTGCCTTGTACAAAGATGTTCGCAGTGTGTGCACTTCAGAGAAAGGAAGGGCATGGGAAGGTAAGCAGTCCACCCAACTTTAGTACTCAACAAAATTAAAACCCTTCTTACTTAATGCAGAGAAGTGGGCATCTACATGACAGCACTACTTATAGTTGCCTAGAGATTTCAACCATCCCTAGTCCATGTAGCCCAGTGCTGCTGCTTGGGATAGCCCCACTGTGGTTATTTTTGACTCATGGATGTGAGGGAGAAGAAAGTGGTGAGATAGAGGATTAGCATCCACTGACCTGAAGAGAACTGAATTTGTTATTTATTTAATTATCTTCTTAAGGTCTGTATAATTGGAACTCCTAGCTATGCAGTTGCTCTAAAGTTTATTTGTGGTGGTCAGATTCCTCACAGTAGAATTAATGGACCATAAAAAGAAGTTGTATGTTCAGAGGGATATTGAGCAGGGCTAAAGAAAACTATCACTGATTTTACAAAGAATTATTTCAAGCAGCTCTGCATCAGCATCACAAATTTACTGTCTCACTTATAGCTAAAGAAAAATGGGGTGATTGAATAGGATTTCTGTATTCAGTTTTTTTCGCTTCTCTTTGGTGGAGATAATCTGTGAGGATTCATGAAAACATCCTAATATACACCCTCCAGCTTGATCCTAGTTACAAGAATTACTTTCTTGTTTACTAGTATCCGTGTCGCTTGCAGATGTATGGAACAATGTTCCTCCTCCTCTTTCCAGATAGGTGGAGGTCTAGACCTTCTTTCCTCACAAAGTCAGATCTTGTCCTAAAGGGAAGGAAATATGAGCCACAGTGCTGTGCGAAGACGATCTCTATAGTTGTTAGCAGCCATTCTTGTTTTTTTGGAGGATGAAAACTGGATACACAACTAATCATAGTAGCAGATCAATTCACGAAGAATCACCCTGATTCCTCTTGATTTGACATAATTTTACTTGATTAACTTGATTTTTTTCCACTTTTATGTACAATGAATATTTAGAACAATTAGATAATGTGTCCTGACAATAATTCCTGTCGGGCAAGAAAATATTTTTCCACCACTATTTCTGCCACAATATTTCATGAAATGTTTGCTATTTTAAAATATGTCTTGTTTTAAACTATTTTCTATTTTAAAATATTTGTTAATATTCATTCCACATGAGGGACCAGTCTGGCAAATCCCAAACATTCATGATGAACACTACTCCAAATGTTCTGGCCATATTTTAGGAGCAGTTCCACTTCACAGAAAATCACCATCTACTACTTTTACGGAGAATTAAGATGACATCCTACCAAAATCATTGCTTGCACAACTGAAAAAGGGGGGTCTAGAGCTACAAACTTTTTCCTGCTGGATAGGTGCGTGTGGGTCATTTTTGGGGGGCAGGTACAATATTCTGGACTCTCTGGAAATCAATGCCAAGTTAGCAACTTACAGAAAGTTTTGTGCTCTCCCTGCCTAGGTTCAGGAATGGTGCCAGAGGAGAAAAAAACGGTGATCTCCTGCCTAAATTCTTCTTTGTAATGAATATGTGTGAGAGTAACTATGATCTCATGGAAATCTGTATCTCGTGGTCATTAGACATTATGAACATGTCATCAGTCTGACCGTGTTACCTGCCGTCTCCTCCAACACTCATCTCCAGCAAAATATCAAAGAAGGAGGTGGAAATCTGCTTGAAATGACCAAAAAGGTTAAGAGTCTGTGCCATAAGTCTGTGCATTAACCTCTTTGTTCTATGGGTAAAATAGAAGGTCACCTACAAAAGGAATGAGACTACAAGACTCTCAAACTGCCAGTTGCAAAACAGAGCCAACTTTGGTGGTCACTTCACTCAGATCCTGCAGCATCACGGTGCCAGACAAAGTTATGGTTAGCTGCTAAGCACCCACAGGAACATCAGGTATGGGAAGTCTGAGATTATTACTAATATTTGTAATTCATGTTGTCCTATTACACAGGATGCGTGATCTCCACATGTGTTGAAAGATACAGTCCATGCATCCCTGTGCCAGAAGCTCATAATCCATGGCCGACAATGGGAAAGGGCAATACAGTCCAAACTGAGAACCAGAAACCTAGAACCCTGATGACCTGCCTTAAATCACTGATGAGAAACACCAAAGACAGGAGTGACTTCAAATCTGGATTCTTTCTCCGAGCCTCAAGAAAGTCCTGGAAATCCCAGCTTTCCAGGAGGTGAATAAAGACATGTACATTTTTAACTCACAATTCAAAGGGAAAATTTTCCTCCTGGGATTTTTTTATGTTTATTTGTTAAAATGATAAGTAGAATTGGGGGGAAAATACATGTATACTGGGAAAGAGAAAAATCACTGGCCTGAGTCAGAATATTTTATTTCTGAATTGGCCCAAAACATTTTGAGTCAGACGAGTTCAATAATAAATTAAATTACTTTCCAGTAACAGTGCATGGTTAAAGTTCAGGAGATTTTCTCAGTAGATGGGACACTCTTTGCTAACCTATAATGCAGTGCAGATGTTTCTCTTGTAGCCTTCTGCAGAGGATGATTATCTGGATTTTTTTTAGCATCTTTAGGCATAAAACAGCTCACACAACCCAGGAATGCATACTGCAAGAACAAACTTCCAAACTACATCTCCCAGAAGGCCATGGCACAGGGGAAAAGCACAGCTTGAACGCTGATGTGACTTGAAACAGAGCATTTGGGGGTGATTTTAACACAACATAAGAAAACATTTTCATTTCAGGAATGTTGAAATGCTTTGCTTTGTTTGAAAATGTCAAACAAGATGCTTTGACATTTCAACTCTTTGTTTTAATGGGGGATGAAAACAAACATTCAAATGTCAGAATTTACTGCAGGACGAAAATTCTGATTTTTTTTTGTAAGTGCTTTGGTCTCAGCACTTATATTTTATTCTGAAGTATGGGTGATTTTTTTCAGAACAGGAGGGAATTTTTAAGAGAAGATTAGATGTTCAGAAGAACTTTAAGTCCCTGTGAGGTAACAGGAAATTTTAGAATTCAAACAAGAATGAACATATTAACAAGCTATTGCTACAAGTCAACAAGAAGAAAGTGATAGCATAATATGACAAACAAGTTTTCCTGTCCTGACTTAGTTTTCATTCATTCCATACACAAGCAAACTTCTTTTGGTCAGCATCTGATTTTAGCTAGATTAATGAAAAAAATTCCTCTTGAAGTAATTGGGAGTGTTGCCTGCGTGAGGTCTAATGGAGAAAAAAAACAAGTAAATCTTGGACAGCTTGGCCCAGAGAAAGTATTGAAGATATCTCAGTCAGGATGGCAAATGTGGTCATATACCCTATTGTCTGTAAGTAATTAAGCAACATAAATCTGGATTACTGTCATGATTCACTTATGTACAAACATCCTTAGAGGAATTGATTCTGCAAGCATCAAACAATACATCAGTGGGAATGTGCTACAAGAGGATTACGTGTGGATATTGCTTTATGAGGAATATACATAATGACAATAGGATTTATGGCACTTAAGTATGGGCTCCAAATTAAAAAGATCAGGAAATACAGAAGAGCTGTGCATTGCCTTTGCTTAAGTCTGGATGGTCCAAGCCATCCACTGGTAGAAAAACCAATGCTGTTTTTGGACCTCTTGTGCAAATTATGCAGACCCCAAGGTGGCACATCCCAGCTCTAAATGACAGGCTATACCCAGGTGCAGAAAAGTACAGACTTGATGAACAGAGGTGTGTCCATCACAGATGTGTCTACCACATGTACATCCATGTACATTTCCTACACAGGAAAGGTAGCATGTGCATGGAAATTCTATCCTGCCTCTTCTGAATGTCCAGCAGACATCATACTTTGTAGCAATCAGTGGACCCGGCCTATATGAATTCACCTCATCATTTTTGGTTGTAAGGACTGTTGCTTCTGAGCACAGGTGATGTAAGGCATTGGTGTGTTGGAGTCTGCATGCTTTCTGGCTGCCATTTCCCACGGGAGAGTGCATGGAATCATCACTTGCCGTCTGGAACTGACTAAGGGGCAGCCACCCGAACGCCCTAAATAAAACGATCCTTTGTATCCTTTTGTAAATCATATAAATAAAGCTGATTTCCTCTGAATTTGACAGAAGTATTTGGATCAGCAGGTTCATTACCCTGGACCTCAGAAATACTGATATTCTGCTGAACGAGAACCGGTAGCTCTCACATGCTTTTCTAAATGCACTGTTACTAGACTAAAAGATCTCAAAATATCTGAACAACCTAATCTAGGAATTTGTAATATGTGCAGACAAAAATGGTCAGTCAAGTGCAGATCTTGAAACGTAGTTCTGGAAGAGGGACTGAGGTATTTTCAACATGCAAAACTGTTTCTTTTTAGCCCCCTGAGCACCAAAGTCCCAAAGGACTTTTGAGTACAGAGGGAATGTACAGTGCTTTGAATAATTTGTGAGATGAGTACAGTGAGATGAGATGATAGAGAAGGTATGAATGCTAAAATCACGTCAAGGTTGCTAGAATTACACCCTTATTATTTATTTCACAATATCTCTGAGATATGGGATGAACTGGGTTCAACATGCATTCACACTAGGAAAAACATTTTTCCCCAAGAAGATTTTATCTTTCCATGGTACACAGAATATTTTTGCAACCAGAAGTGGGATTCCTGAATGAATAGATGATTGATCTCAGCTGGGCACAAAATAAAAATAAAAATCATCCTCCTCCATAGCACTGTACTTTGTTCTGAAAATGTACCAGTACCTCTCAGTGAACTTGGATTGATATGCAGCTCTGATCTAGGTAGACTTGGTAAGAGATGAGGAGATTTTCTGGCTAGGAGAGTATGAGCCAAACAAAATCTTCTACTCGTGCTCAAGGGATGTGGGGAAGGTAAGACTCTCAGGAACAGGAGAACGTGCATTTCCATCCCTTCCAAATTCATGGGACAGCTGACATTTTAAAGAAGGTCTCTTGACTACAGCAATCAGTTGCAAAACTAAGATTTCTGGGAAATGGACTACTATTTTGTAAATGCCATTGCATTCCCCAGGATGAGCCCAGCAGGGTGTAGGAGACCATCTACAACTGCTCACTACTTATCCTTTGCCCCACAAAATGAGGATGGCATTTTCCCTGGCTTCTCAGCCCCTGCAGAGGGAAACTAGACACTATCAGTTCTGCACTGGGTACCACCCACACCCTGCACTCTGGTCTGCCTTGCAGGGCCTCTGACCTGCCTGCAGATCGCCTCTGCGGGCATGCCAATTCCTGTTCTATCCAGCTGGAAGATTTGACCATGCTTAGTCCTACCTGCCTGGAAGGATGCTCTCCAGCTATGCGAAAGACCACAGTCAAAGGCTTAGCATGTGGGCAGGAGGCAAGCACAGTCTTGAGGCTACCATTAGCAGAGGATGTATCCAGAGGACTGAGCAGAAAATTGAAAAAAACATTAGCTCTGAACACATTGAGTTAGGACCCAGGCTAGCCAGCCATCTCAGCGTGGGATCCAAAAGCAACATGGGCTACAGAGTTACAAAGTCCCCTCCCATGAGTCCGAGAAGACCTCCCTGAAACATACCTAATCTAGTGTCTGCCATGTAAAGACAATATCTTTCATCCAATCCATCAATCCTTTGTTCCTAACAGCAAATACACCTCCCTCCCATTCTTTTGGAACACCAATGATCTCCAAAGATGCAAACTTTGTTAAGGACTGCATATCACATTTGTAAGGCAACAGTGTCTGTATTAGGTTTTACTCTTCTCTTTTCCTAACCGGTCACAAAGCAAGCTCTGAAGGATTTCGTAGTTGGGTGTTCTGGACGTCTTCTAATGTCCATAGCTTCGGTTTGGCACTACCATCAGAGCACTTTGCATCTCCTGACTAGTCTAACACAGATAGTGTCAGACTATCCACCAAGTTAGACATCACCACAACAAACCTGTTGCTGCAACAACTGAGAAACCATGGCATCAAGAGGGCTGGACTCCAAGCTGATGTTGGAGGCCAGCAAGGAGCATTCAATCCATTTTCCATTCAAAAAGTAAACACTGGCCAATCTTATGTCAACAGAACTAACCAGTAGAAGTGGAAAGAAAACAACAAAAGGAAGAAAAAAAATCCATGCTGTTCCCACTCCTTTTTTTCAGTTAGAATCACTGTACATTGCTAAACTCCTCACAAGGGAAATGATTTTATGTGCTAATGTTGGAGGAGAGGTTTGGAGACCGCCTAAGTCAATGGAGTCATATAAGGTAGAATGGAAAAAAAGAGGAAAAGAGTGATGGAAAAATATATATA
This sequence comes from Tinamus guttatus, assembly GCF_000705375.1. The sequence continues at coordinate 417,817 of NW_010585305.1, forward strand.
ATGATAATATAAAAATATAAAAAATAAAAGCAGGGGATAAGTAAAAGGTGCTAGGAGCTGAAAAGCAGCATGACTCACCAGAAAGATTTTCAAAGGGAAACCATTTTCCTTATTGCCTAGAGTCAGCCACCAGACTGTCTTGATGGACTGGAAGGAACAGTGGACAAGGTCTCAGTGTACTGGGACCCAACTGTTGAAGGTTCTTCGGCTGCGTTTAAGCCTGACATGTTGCGTGACCCCAGGAAAGCTTTTTCCCTTTGTTGGGCCTCCTACATCTTTCTTCCCATGTTTTACCTGTTCCTCTCTACTGAAACCATGACCTCCTTGGGGCAGGGAAGAAGACAATGTACCTTGGTTCAGAACATCTTGGGAGTGGCTTATTTCAACAGAGGTCCTCCAAGGAGTATGAAGGTTTGCTAATAAAAACAGTCCTGACTCCCTGGCCTCATCAGCATCCTGCTGGGAAGCAGCTGAGCTCTTGGCAACTCTGCATGCTGTGGGCATCCCCACTGGCACCAGGAAACTGCACTGAAGTGGGGGATTTCCCTGAATTGCAGGGATTCCCCAGTTGTCCTGGGATCCAAGAAAATAGCACTGGAATTCCCAGGATTCAGGACAACTGGATAATCTTTTTCTTCTTTTCTTTTGCTTTTGTTTTTCCTTTCAGAAACTGGTCAAAAAAAGGCCCTTTCATTTTTTCTGTCTCTTTTCCCCCATAAATAAATATTGAAAACTAAACAGTAATCTCCACTGCATGGGGAATAATAATATATGTCTTTTTCCTTCCAAATTAAAAATGAAAACCATGTTTTGAAATGCTGGAATTCCTCAAGTAGTAATTCCTGCTCAGGGTGATGGGATAGGCTCTTACATCCTTCCTTACACCTCCAGACATGAATGTAACAATAGCCTTTACAGTCAGACCACAGCCCAGTTATGCTGGTATCAGTGATCAGCAGATGCCTCAGGACACCAAGTGCCTGCAAACGTGTTGTGAACTTTCTCCAGAGCTTCCTCAGCTTCCAATCTTCCATGGTTCTGGCTCTGGCAGAGGTTGTGTTTCAGAAAGATTATTTGCTTTCCAAGAAACTCTCTACCTGAAGTTTGTATCCAGGTAAACGGCAGTGACCATGGCTTAGATATACATTTGGTGAATAAATATCAAATTTCCCTGGTTTTGAACAGCCAGATTTCACTGATAATGGCTTTGAAGAGTGAATTTACAATTTTAGACTCCATTATTATCTATGGAGATAGTTATGCATCCTGAGGGAGAATACATCTCACCCTGGACTATGTATCTCAGACACAGATGAAAAGAAGAAATCCATTTTTCTACCCTGTGTGTAAAAGGAGTCAAGGTGACTAGCTCAGCTTTAGATGTCTACATTTCAGACAATTAAGCAGAGCTGATGCAAATCTCCTTTCCCCTACAAGTATCCACTATCTGAGACTGCAGTTACCAGCCATCACAGACTAAGTTTTTGCAGCAACTGTGTTTTGCTACTGTTGGCTAATAGAATATATGAAAGCAAGAAAGCAAGAGGTGTAATGAAGAGTATTTCAACTCAAGATAAAGGTTTCAGCTAAGAAAATCCCCAAACTACCAACTGTGGCAGCTGAGATGAGAACCCAAGGGTTGGATAACTCTTAGTTTCTTGCTCTTTTTCCCTTACAGTCTGATACAGGATATAGGATCATAGATTGTAGGTCTGACTACAGAACAGCTACTTTTTCCTTTCTTCTCATGATAGTTTATCTAGGAGCTAATGGGATACAAGCAAATATTAGCAATGTCAGCATACAGAAGTAGAAATATTGACTGGTGTGGGACATGTGCTATTCAAGACCTTACCATTATCAGGCTAATAATGATAGTATTGAACCACATTTCAGCATTTAAATCACTTCAACATATACTCACTGCAGTGAGAGAGTTATAGCTTTCTCCATTCTTGGTCACCACAAATCCTGCATCTCTCAGGCCAGTAAGAATTATACCCCTTATTTCACCAGGCTAGGATTGGGACTCTAGTCCATATGGAAAAAAATATCTGCAGAGTGCAGAAATTCTCAGCAAAAGCTGATATACAAATAGCTGTATTATGAATAATGAACCCTTGATTCAAAAATTCATTCATACTCACAAACTAATACACTATTTTTCTTCCTCACCTTTACTCTAGCTCAACAGCATGTTCTCATAGGAGTCAGTTTTTACAGACCCAAGCAGTTACTGATATAGAAGGTCAGCTCTGACCATTCAATAAATATCACGTAGCTGAGCAGCATTAAAAAGGTTTCAGGAAACAGAAAGATTCATGACATAGAAAAATCTATTTTCAGCATAAAATTCTGTTTAGCTTGGTAGTTGAGATTTTTTAATAACATTGCTCCTTCATATGTGATTTGGGACTTGCCAAGACAGAAACAAGAGATTTGTGAATCAGGGTGCAAAATCAAGTGGATTTTGCTGCTTTCTTTCCTCCTTCCCAGCAGCAGCAGTGCACCACTTTAGAGGGGCTCAGCCCTTTAGACGGTCCTTAGATACTCCCTTTTGGAACCCCATCATCTCCAATGCTACCAAAGCCTCCACCTCCTAAGCACATAGCACTTAATTTGATTTCACATCCTGTGGGACTTGCAATTTTGACGTAATTCTGTTAACGACAAAGGCATTATGGCAAGGACTCATCTGGAGCCTTGTGCACAACTGGAGGAACTTGCATTCCCCTACCCCACCCAGATCTACCCTGAACTATCAATATTCTGATAAGCCACTGAAACGACATTAAATGACACTCCTTAGTTTCTTCCTCCATTTCCCCAGTGCTCCTTTATGTCTGCTATGATTTTTCACTTTTCAGGCCATGACATTCCTGTCAATTCCTAGATCGCAGGATTCCTGCCTCCTCCTCTTGCTGTTGCTAACACAGAATGCTGTCTGGTGCTGGATTTAATTAGACCACAAGAAAAATGAACCACAATGAAGTTGCAACAAGGGTGTAACTTTGACCTATAAGAGAGCCAGGAAACATAAAAAGACTTTAAAAAAAAAAAAAAAAGAAAAAAAAAGAAGAAGACGACGAAAACCCAAGAATTACCCTTGCCATAACGACCCTTGTGGTGTCCCAGCTACAACGAGTGCACAGCTCCAATGTTCAAGCATTGCAATGTTCAGCTTATGCAAGAGAGAGTTGATGAGGAATAAGCCTGGAAGGGAAAGGAAGGGTCCAGGGAGGATCTGCCAAAACACTTTGGCCCTCTAGCATTATTGCGTATGGGTTTGACCCTATGCCAAGCTTTATGACACTTACATCAAGGTTGTTCCCTGCAGTGATGCACCGTCAAAGCTAAATCACCTACCCATAATGGAATTCGCAATGATTTCACTGTGCCTTGGTTGGGAGCATGTTATCATTAACTTCCCTTTTTTATTACTCCAAATGCCTTTCCAGCTCACAGCATACTGTGTTTCAGGAACTTCAGTGCCACAATTGCACGTCATTGTGTAAATTCAGCAATGAATACAACAGAGACCTGGTCTATCCCAAGGCCTCAGGGCACTGATGTAATAGAAATAATAAAGCAAAATCATAAGGAAGAAAACGGTATGTAGCTCTGCTGTGCAGAATATGGAAATGGGCATGGGTGACTGACACTGATGCAACTTAGTTATACTGAATGAAGGGAAAGCGCCCCAAAATGGATCCATCCTGCACAGTATCAGCAGATTTATGCCAGCTGCAATATGACTCTCCAGTGTCTGGAAGGATCTATCCTTGCTATTGTAACACACTGGAGTTTGAGCTTGTGCCTTCTGAGGTTTGGTTTTTGTTTTTTACTTCCCTTGATTACTTGCAAACAATATTTTATTTTACCAAAAGAAAAACAAACAGAGGAGACAGTATTGTCCAATAATTTGGATGCTGGATAACACACTGGCAGGATACAGTTCTATTCTTGGCCCTATTTCTTAAGTCTGTGTGCCTCAGCTTCCCCCCTCATAAATAAAAATGGGGTGGAAAGGTTTACTAGCTCTGCACTGCTATGGGGAATTCTGAGCATAAAAAGATGTAGCTGGTTTGGAATAATAAATACTCAAGTGTTCAGTTAGAAATTATGCTGTGCAAAATGTGGTGGGATATTTAACTTTCTATTGATTTTTAATGGACCTTTTTGTTTTGGTTCTGAGATTGGATTGGAATGCTGTGCCTGTAAATTATTCTACTGAGAATAAAATACATAGTCATTGATCATGTGTCATTTTATATAGGACACAGTATTTTTCCCCACCAGGCAAAGTGTTATGAACCCAAACCCTAGTCTCACAGTTTTCTGGGACATGTAGTTCTGTACCTGGAAGGCCATTTCAGTGGGAGGTGTAGTGGTGTGACTGGGTAGACTCAAAATTGAAGATAAGCATATCTTTCTGTAATGAACTCTTTAGCAGAGCTTCCTGGCTAATTGCATCCCAGGTGAGCTAAATGGCAGGCTGATTAAAGACCAAGGGGAATAGGGAGGTAGGGAGGTGAGGCTAGGCAGCTGAAGCATCTATAAAAGAAGACAGAGGGAAAAGGCAACCTCTCTTTTCAGTAGAGCTCATCTGGCAACTGGCTGTAGTAGGTGATGAGAGAGACTTTGTTAGTGGTATACACCACCTACTTTTAGATGCAGCTCAGTGGGGAACTTTCTTTGTTGGGTATGGGAGGGGTTTGGCTTTTGCTAGTCCTCTCCTCAGAAGGAGTCAGGCTCTTCAAAGAGCAAAGTTAGCCTCCATATTATCTATCCGTCGGCATTTCTGCATGACTCATTGGTGTAGTTAGTTGAATAGGGAACAGTTATCAAGTCAACCACAGGATTTTGCAAACCACCTCAGCATCATTGTAGGTATCTTAGTCAAACACACCTACTTGTGCAGAGAGACAGGAAGAAAATGCTAGAAATGTTAGGTGATCTCTTGCAGGTCAAGAGAGAATCAAGGAGGAATCATTAATGCTGAGTGATATGTTGCTCAAATGTCTTTTCTTATACTTGAAAAGACAGAATCCAGAAAAAAAATAGCAATATGATCTGATTTAGAGAATCTCTTCATGAAGAGAAACTGAAAAAGAGAGAAATTAAATATTCTGCTTGTTCTTTGGGACTCCAGACAAACACACACATGCATGCAGTTTTTAGAGCAAGCAGGAGTAATTGATGAGTTTTTCTGCCACTAGACACTTTGTGCCAAGTACAACAAGCTTTTGAAAAAGCATGGACCTTTCAGTGAGTAACAGGAATATCTAAAGTTAGGAATATCTTTCAGGGGGAAAATGAGGTATTATGGAAGATATGACCCCTTATATTAGATTGAGAATCAAGGAAGCTAGTTTCTATTTCTAGGTCTTTCCCTCACCCCCTGGAGTGCTCTGAAGATGTACTTTCCCCTTCCTCTGATCTCGTTTCTCACTTGGTTGGAACCATCAGTGGAAGAACTTTCTCTTTTCTCTATGTACAACATCTGCCACAATTAACCTTTAGATTTTTACCTAAGTCTCCAAATATCTCTTTAAAAAAAAAGAAAAAAAAAAAGTGAATCTTTGTGTTCCTTCTTGTCGATGGCTTTGAAAATCGATTTATTTCCTTGACAGGTTGCTGATATTTTCATCTGAAATATCTACTATGTATGTTGTCTTCCTCAGTGCAGATGCAGACACTGCTCAGGATGAAGCCCATCCTGAGGGACAGAAAAAGCCCTTCCTCAGGGCAAATGCTGCAGATCTCAGAAAACCGTAAGATTTCAGGAGCAAAAAGATCTTGTGAGAATGAGGGAGGAAGGCTAAAGAGCAAAAAAAAGAGGGAAGAGAAGGAGTCCCTGAGACCACCCCTAACTGCTCCAGGTGGGTGTTTGAGAGCTGCGCAGGCTGCCTGCTGCACTAGCAACTCCAGCCAGCTGCCATGCTGAAAAGAAAGCTTATTTCTTAAGAGGAGTCAATGGGCAACATCCACCTTGTTAGCCTCCCAGTGCTATAACCTGGCACACATCAGATGAGCATATTTCCATTTTAGTTTCCCATGGCTTGTATAGGAGGGGTTGACTTGTTACATCTGCTAGCCACTGAGCCATCCAGATTCCCACTGGCCCCTGCGAGACGCCAGATGATCACGTATCAGAAGTGCTATCCCTTTCCCTTCCGCAAGTCCAAGGGGATGTCTTCATGTAGAAAACATTTGTCTGTGATGAGAAGTTCCAAAAACAGCAGAGTATAAAAATCTATAAAAAGAAAGAGTTTCAAAAGTTGTGGTGCAAAATCCTGGTCTCTAAAGACGTCTGCGATAGGGATTAAGTGTGCATTGAGCCCAAACTTGCTCACCAGGCATGCTCTTTATTCAGAAGATAAAATAGGCCAGGATCTAGAGCTGTCTTGAGGGGAAGGCTCCGATTCAAGCTGACTCTCCTAACGTGGGTCCATATTTTTCTGTCAAGAGTAGTCCAAGCAAAGCTGAGCATGCTACAGATATGCACACCAAGAACTGAGCAGCGCCCCAGTGTCTGCCTGCAAGAGGGATGAAAGATTCAGGGTCAGCACTCTGGTTATAACCCAGTAATACAAAGAGAACAGAACAGACTTGCATTTGGGGGCTGAATCTCTTACTGGTCCTGGAAATGGTGCGTCAGCAGAAAGGGTCTGTAGGGGATTATGCTGGTTTCCTTACACCTTCCTCTACATTTCTGATGGCCTTAAAATACCTTTAGAAAGTCCAGGATATGGGTATGTAGTCAAAGCATTTTTCTGCTTCTGGAAATGTTGTTCTTCCTGCACAGAGCTGCCTTCCTTCTCTACTTTCTTCTCCCCTCTGAGATGAAAATGCACGAGTAAGCGTATGTATTATTTGCATACAGGCCAGATCTACTCATGGTTCAATTACCAGCCAGCCGCTGAGACTGTCTCAAAGAAATGCTTTCTCTTGTGAAATTTTCCAAGCTGGTTTAATCCACCTTGGGTGGCAAACTCCATGTGCTCTTCCCCAGCTGGCACACACTTTGCATTGACCAGAGCCTAAATTAGCTCTGGGTAATTCCAGCAATGCCTTGGTCTGCGGAACCTCCAGCCAAATGCATTGTACTGCACTCCCCCAGTCTATCTGCGTAGTCTCTCAGTCTGTGGGCTAGGAAGAAAAAGGCCAAGAACGAAAGGGAGAGCCAGGCAGTCCCTATGAAATATTTGCATATCCTCTCTCTGCAAGGAAGTTTGAATCGGAGATACCTCAACAGCTGTATCACAGGAGGCCAGCACAGCTGGGGATTCCTGGCAGGATCAAATGGATCTGTGTTATTTGCTTCTGGGGGTGGAAGGGCGGGTGTCTCTTCTTTTCCCTTTTCCCTCTATCCCTAAAGTGTCACCTACACTTGCATCTCTCTTCTGGGACGACTTGCAGCTGTATCCCTCTTTCCATTCATAGGACCAGTGATACTCTTGTAACAAGATTCACCAGAGGGTGCTATTACACATAACCTTTTATGTTTTTCCTAGCCAGGGAGGAGAACGTAGCCTTTTAAGGGGACACTGAGACATTGCTAGTTTTATGATGCCAGGTCTTTTTTTCTGAGCAGGAAGTTGTTTTTCCTCTTACTCCTCTGTGTTTGTTTGTTTGTATGGATTTTTTGGTGGTGATTTTTGGGTTTATTTTATTTTGTTTTGTTGTTTTTGTTTTTTTATGTGCCTTTTTTTTTCTTTGTTTTGCTTTGCTTTGTTTTGTTTGTGTTTTTGCTATAACTGTCCAACAGGAATTGATTCTTGTTGCAGTTTTCCTCTGCATGTCCAAGTTCTTAATGTTCTGGGAGGACTTTACTGACTGCCTCTGTTCCCAGAATACTTTAAATAGAAAAAAAAAAAATCATCAGTACTACCTGCATGGCATGGGCTGAGTTTATCATGTGACAGAAAATGCCTTCATTTGTTATGGCTCCTAGAGAGAGGCATGTGCTAGTTACATTTCACCATTACCATGAAGATTTCTGCAGTTTTGCTTGAACCCAGAGGCCCAAATGCATCTCTGTCTAGCTAGTCAAATTAGGGACAGGGTAAAAGAAATGCCTTAGCTGCAACATTGCATCCAGCTGCAATTATGGACACAGCCCCAAGCTGGGTGCATTTATCAGCTCTGCTTTCCTTGAAGAGAAGAAGGAGGTGGAAAGGATGAGGTTGGGGGACTGCTGTTCTTCTTATGTAGGTGGCACAGTTCCAGTCAGCCAGGGCAATCTGACAAGCACAGTGAGAAGCATGTTGCAAACAACTCCCAGACTTGCAACAGAGACCTGTTTGTTTCCCCTGTTTAATTTGGGAACCATGCATCCAAGCACACTTGGTATGTCTCCATGTGTAAGTCTATACTGTAGCCTATTGATTTCCTTCACCCTTGGCAAGAATATCACAGTGGGTTTTGGCTTTGCCTGTAATCTCATGAACGGATGAGACTAGAAACTCAAGTGTAAGTTTAGCTCCCTGACTGTCTGCACTGCGCACATGATGGCTGCTCCTTTGGCTGCAGTCTGGAGATAGTCAGCTGTCTGTGCAAGACAGAAAACTTGGGTACTGGGCAGCAATGACTGGTTCCCATCTGAGCTCTGCTTCTACAGACAGCCTGGATGAAACCAGTTCCAGTCACTTGGCTCTGCAAGCCAGATCCGGAATATGAACACATCTCCCAAAGGCCACAGCAATGTAGGCGCTTTAATTTTTGATATATATCTGGTTTTAATCTGGAGGCAAGCCCCTGAATGCAGCCACCTGGCTCCCCCAAAAGTACTGCATGTTGCCTAGTAATACAAGCAGAAGATACTGGAATCCATTTCTTCTGTGCCAGAACCTACTGGAGGATAGAGGGCTTTATGGCACAGACCTGGCATCTTATTTTTGTGATACCTTTTCTTATAGCTGTATTCCTTTAGTGGGACCCATGGTCACCCATGCAGTAGAAGGTGAGGTGCTTCAGTTTCTGACTTCTATGGAGAGCTGTTTTTGGATGACATCACTTTGTTGTAATCTGGTTGCCTTCAACCTGGAAGTGCAAACATTCATCTTGGATTTTCTTGCCCTGATTAAAACCAATAAAACAATTCAAAAGACAGGCAAATATACATTTTCCAAACAAATATGCACAAAAGTAAGAAATCTTCCCCAAACTAGCAGACAGGAAAGCATCAGAAAATTCTATTCCATGATTAATATGCTGAATAAACTAGATTTTTTTTTCAAATTATTTCATAGTATGAACATCCGCAGACTCTAGTGCCCCAAGCCATCAACAATGGAAAGCAAATAGTAATCCTAACAGTGGTAGGATGTTTATCAGCTTCTTCTTTTATTTATTTTACTGATTTATTACAAGAAGAATGAAGAAATGAAGGCAAGACTCAGCATAATAGTCCCAGCTGACAGACACCTTTCTAGCTTCTAACTGGGAAGGGCGGTGAAACGCTTTTGAGTATCTCCATATGGTCAGTTCTCTTCTACTGCCAAGGGGTAGTCAGAATAAACACTTCATCTGCTGGTGACTTTCAAATATATTTCTATTTGTGTCAAGCCTTTACAAGTAAAGCTTCTCCAGCAAGTTGCATAGTACTTAAGGCCACTGCAATAATTGTCAAGACATCACTTTGATTTCACTGAGCCGAGAACCAGAGCCCCAGCATTCGGCATAAAGAGACGGAGAAGGATGAAATTTTCCTCTTTCATATGAGTCACTATTTGCTGCTGTCAGGGTCTGGAATGAAATCATGACAATCACATGCCTACAGGAAATGGACCGGAAAAGGCTGCTGTCAGTTAGATTCATTAAATTCCCATTCTCTTCCATGCTGTGACCTTTTCAATGTTTTTAGGAAAGCAGAGTATTGTCTTCCTGAAGTTGTTACAGTGACTGATTGCAATGATATTGAAGTAAGCACCTTTGCATCTCTATTTCATAACTTCTCAGGAGTTTGAAACATTTTATTAGGAGGCATTTAATGAATGCTGCACAGACAACAGAAATGCTAAAATTAAGCTTTTTAGTTTAATTTCTTCCATTGATAACCACCAGAGATAAAAGAGACAGGAGTAAAACCCCATTTTTTGGAGGTGGGGGGAGAAGGATAAAATTTCCAAGACTACCTCAACGTGTGTTGAGCAATAAATTTGCTCCCTCTAAGAGCTATGTTAACGGAAAGCCCAAAAGCTGACATCGGATCTGAAAAAAGATGCTGTAAGAAATAAGGGGAAATCAACATTGATTTACCAGAGTAAATCATGCTTAATCAACTTGATTGCCCGTTGTGGTGAAATGACTGACTATGTGGACAAGAGGAGAACAGTGGATATAACAGATCTTGATTTATTAAGGATTTAGAGACAGTCTGCCATACCATCCTTGTTCTGAGGCTGAAAAAGTGTGGGTTGCATGATCCAACTGTTAGATAGGACAAAAAATTTCTGTGGTTTTGGGCTCAGAGAGCAGCATTCTATGGCTTGATGTCCACAAATATCAGCTAGTAGATAATGGAATATCTCCAGTGTCAGTTTGTGGTCAATATTTTTATCAGTCACCTCGATAATAGCACAGAATGTATTCCCGTCTTTTTTTATTATGATACTAAATTAGGGGGAATGTTTAGTATTTTTGAACAAACAGAAACTTCAAAGTCTTCATGAATAAGTAACCATAGAACAGAATAATTCCATGTCTTCCTACTGTCCAGGAAGCAAATATCTGAAGAGAGAATGACATGGGGGTTATGGTGGATGCTGGGATGAAGCTGTGCCAGCAGTGTATTGTGAATGAAAATAAGGCAAATTGTCTTATGAGCTGCATTAAGAGGAACATGGCCAGAAGCTTGATGGTGGTTGAGGAGATGTATTTCATCAAGGCTATAACAGCATGGTCTTCATCATACTTTGTCTTGCCCTGCTTTTGATGCTCAGACCACAATCATTCTTTGATACCGGCAATTATGTGTCTTTTTCATATAAGGACACAAGATCAAAGCTATCTTGGGGTACCATTCCATAGCTTCCAGTTACCTCCATAGTTGAGGCATAGACATATACCTTCCTTCATCTTGATTTGCTTCTGGGAGTTTCCTCCTCTTCTCCTCTTGTGCTTTCCCCTCTCTCCCCAAAGCACACAGTTAACTTCAGCTAAATACCAAAAAACACAAGAAATGTAAGACAGCTGTTCAGATGCTCATAGAAATGACCTGAGAAGAAAGAGCCAGGTGATGCATCCCAGGAAACGGATCCTGTCCTGAAGGGAAAATGCATTCATCATCCTGATAACTTCTGCCACAGAAAAGCCATCTGGATAAACAAGGGCAGAGTTACAGTCAGTGTGCAGACTCTCATCTCTTCCTGGCCAGTTGCAGAAAGGCAGATGTGTGACACACGGCTGAGGCTGTGGGCAGAAAGGGGGGAACAAGGGAATGTGGGTGGGACACAGACTGGGATTTCTGAGGCTAGCTAGCAAGGAGAGGAAGTGCTGCTCTTCCTTCATCAGATCTGTTTGCACCATGCACAAGATTCATCACTGAAAGCTGGTCAATGAAGGCCTCAGACCAATATTTTATGTGATCAGGAACCATAAGACATGCACTGCTGTGGAGAACCAGGAAAGAGAGGGAAGTTTGATCCCCAGAAGTTCATTTGCAGGATTCCCAGAGCTCTAGCTTCTCTATTGTTAAACGGGGCAAGGTGCCATATCAAGACCCATCTTTTTCCTACAGATGAGCCCCACTGCTACTCAGGTAACAAATTCCCACTGTAAGAGATACTTTTAAACTGCTGAAGTCATTGGCTGGCCACAGCATTGCCTCCCTTTGCACTGCTGCCCTCCATCCCACATCCCTTCTCACTGCCTTTCTCCTACTCCCCAGTCCTTCAGTGGGAGCCAAGTGCTCTCCAGATCTTTCCCTCAAGCCCTGTCTCTTCCACGAGGAAGGAAGCAGTCTGAGGTGTTTGCTGGCTAGGGGAGGCAGAGAGGAAGGGTCTGCAGGAGAAATGGGAAACTGAAATTCAGTGGAAACAATTGGGACATTGTCACGGCTTTCTACAAAGCCAGAGCAGAGGGGGAGTAAATTCTTACTACAGATTCACAGGCTGACTTGAGCCTAATCAGAAAGTGACTGGGGAGCATTTTCAGCAAAGTTCCCATTTATAGCTCCATGTAATAGGGGAAGCATTAATCAAAGAAGGCTAAATGTCTCCTGTCTCCAAAGGAAGGGCAGACCTTTGAGGAAAAGCCATGTTCAAGCTACTTTCTCAGTTTGGAAAGGGTCTACACTGAAATCTGACTGACAGGTTGAAAAAATATACAAATCCTACAGCCCCCAAAAGCTAAGCAGGACATATGTCATACACAGATCTCTTTCTCTTTTGCTCCAGAGGGAAGGTTATAGGCCATGCTGAGAAGTCCTATCAAGCTGTGTGAATTCATAGACTGGGCAAATCCCTCATGTATAGTGGAATATTGTCAGAGAGAGAGACCATTACATGAACTGGCCTGGACATTAGCTAGAATATGGCAAATCTATTGAGCAGCTGAGATAACAAGAACACATGCAAGAGAATTAAGGGCAGAAGGAAATGGGTGTACAGTGTGTGCCATAAATTATAAAAGGAGAGTAAGCAGGGTGTGCATGGGAGACTGAGTGCTGTGAGCAAAGGTCAGGACCAGACACTAAAATGAAAAGGTACATGTGTGATGCAGCACAAACTGTAACCTAACCAGCTTATGGGAAAATCCACAAGGAGATGGGAAAGGAAGTGTTTTTTTTTATTATTTACTTTTTTTCCCCCCTGCCAAATACTGCAGGTCACTAGCTGGGACAAGCTCTGTGGATAGAAGAACAGACTCCAGAGAAAGATTTCTTACATCCCTGCTCTTTTGCTGTCAGTAAAAGTTGAGGCATCCCACAGTGTCTGCACACATCAGCATTCCCTACAGGACAGGCCCGGGATGCCCAGCTACAGTGCCTGCTTCTGTGAGAGACAAGGTATGGTTGTGCAAGCAGCAGGGTGCAAGGAGGCTGCGATACTGGGGCTGGCTTGCATGATCCATACAGTCCCCTTCTCTATGCAGTAAGATGCTATAAGTAATTCCAAACTCTCCTCCCACTTTCCTCTGCAGATCTAGGCATTTCTGGTAAGTGATTTAAATTCCTGCTCTTACCTCATCTACATGTATACTGAAAAAGCTGGGGATCCAGCCTGAGACTACCAGAGTCCCACTTCAGTGCTATGGCTGCAAGTTCCTGTCCCTCTTCCTAGGACAAGATTTGTGCAGTGGTTAGAGCAGCAACTTACACTGTAGATGTGGGCTTCAGTCTTTATTTTTACTATTTCACTCTTTTTTGTCCTGTGACCTGCTTCCTCATTCATAAACACTTCCTTATTTTGAAGAGGAGAGAACAAATACTGTGAATTGTTCCGACATAGTTAGAGAAGCTGCAGAGAACTGCAGCTGTGAAATATTGTCATGTGTTTTAAACAGGATTAGAGATGCACAGACTTTCATATATAAAATATATGCATACAGTGTTACTAACACATGGGATATTAGAATCAGTCTTAAAATATTTGGAGTTTCTTACATTTTCAGTTTCTGTGATCTCTTAACCAAAGAGCTAGACTTTCAAAATATATCACTATCTAAAAAGAAAAGACAGAGATGTTCCTAATTTTCCTAAAAGAACAGTGGAAATCCCAAAACATGCAGAAAAAAAAAATCCTCAGATGCAGAACTCCAGGCAAGGAAAGCCAGCACTGTTTTCATAAGGCACTATGGCAGTCTGAACTTTTGGATGAATCTAGCCTGCTCCACTCCTCTCTGCCACCCTGCTCGGTATATTTAAAATCTTCAAAGATCTTTCTTTAAGATACCAGGCCTTCCCATTGTGCTGGCTTTTATTGGATTTCAGGTGCCATTCAGTCAACCCCCTCAGCTGCTTAAATTCTTGAAATGCTAGGATCATATTTCACCTGATCTGGCACTGGAACATGTTCGCTATCTCACCCCAAAATTAATTAAACCATAAATTATCGGAATAAACATGCAGAATCCACTATCACTGAAACAGTCTGGGCTTTGTTGAGCAAACCGCTGCAAGAACAAAGCTGCCTCTTTCTCTTTCTTCCCACCCTGCACTTCTCCTCTCTTGATGTGTATCTGCAAATACAGTAAATACAGTACCCTCCCTCTCTGTTACAAAGGGATATTCTTGTTTTGCCGTTGTCCCCATTTTATGGACTCAGAAAAAAACTGCAAAAACTCACAGGGGCGAGGTCTTACAGAAGAGTATTAAACCGGAGAAGTAACTATACTAACCCAAAAAGGAAATGTTCTTCAAAAAAAGAAAACAATTTTGTTGTTGTTTTTGTTTTTGTTTGTTTTGGCAGCCCTGGAAGATACTATTTTAATTTGGCCCTTGCCTTAGTTTCTCAACTGTAAAATGAGTTTTTCTGTCTGACACCAGTGCTGACTTTTTAAAAATCCATGAAGGAGAGGTGATTAGCTGATGTATCCAAGGAGAACATTTAGGTATGTAGATAATTGTTAGTAACAGCCTTGTATCCACCTCAGAATGTAAAATCTATCTCCCTATAAGTCCTTCCTTTCCTATTGTCCATGAAATGTAGGCTAAGAAGCTTGGAAGATTAAAAAAAAAAAGCTATTCAAAAATAACTCTCAATTAAACAACTGGGAGTTAAAATAAGGATCTCTGTTTCCTATTCAGCACCTGTAAGTAGTTTGGATCTGCTGAGTCTATCTTAGACTTATAGAAGGACTTGGATCCCCTAAAATTCGCTTAATTTTCTTTTCCATTGAGCTGGTTGTTCCAATTAAAATACATTATCTTTCCCTATACTTTAGGATAGAGAACTCCGCCACTTCATCAATATGATTCAGAAGAGACCTTTACTCTTATCTCCAGGGTCATCCAATCCTGTCAAATCCCATAAAGAAATTGGACAGCTGCTTGGGTGGGAAACCTACAGAGAATTGCCTGGTTGCTATAGGCACTGTAACCAAAGGTGGCATTTTTATTCCTTGAATCAACTGTCAGCCAACACCCTTGTTTGGTATTCAAGGTTGTTCTGGGTTGATAGATATAAATCTGAGCTCCTGACCAGCTCTGGTCTTTAGAAATTCTCTAGTACATTTGATTGTAGCTCTGGTGCAAATGCCAGCATCCTGTCTGAATTCCAGCTCTGCTGATTTATACTCTTCTGACTCAAACTCCCTCTTCTCTTTCAATAGGATGAATACTTCAATAGTCTTCTTCAGTTCTTAAGCTTCTGTCTAATGCAGATAAATGCTGTTTCTTCTCAGACGAAATAAAGTGACTCTGATATTTATTCTGGGGCATATTTGATGAGCGGTGCAACAGAAAATGAATATGTTGTTTCCTCTGCTGGAGCCTCACATCTTTCATCCCAGGTGAAATCTGAACTCCTCTGCTATAGGATCTTGACTACAGATTGAGATCCCCAGGGTACAGGGCCTCAGTCGTATACTTGCTGCTGCCAGGATGCTGCAGTTGGCTAAAGGGCTCAAGCGTGGAACCAGGTGTCAAGATCAAAGCGTTGCCTGATGCGGTGCATTATCACTATCATCTGCTGGCTTGCTCCTGCTCAGTTCCAAATGGTTTGACTGCAGAGCCTCCCAATTCTGCTAGCCTAGTAAAAACGTGATGTCTTCATGAGAAACACCAGGCTAACATAACAAGAGCAAGCTTTTCTCTACATTTGTTTCCAGTCCCAAGCTGGAACTTAGATAATAACATCAGAAAGGAGGGGATGCAGAGGAGTTTTTAGCTAACATTCTCCTTGAACCTCCGGAACTAACGGCTCGTGACAGGTTTGAAGAAGGATGTTGTCTACTACCTATTCCTCACCTGTTGCCATAGACAGAGTGGTGTATAACTGTGCACTGCAAAACTAGAGAGCAGATTCTTGGTTCCTAAGGCATTAATCAGCCCTAGTTTAGGCAAGAGTATTTTTCTTCACTTCAGTCTCTCCCTCTCCACAGCATCTCCTGCCAGGATGTCTTGCTGCCTGCTAAAATACGCATGACTGAAATATCCCTCAGGATTCTCTTTGAGGTCAGGAACTCATCCTCTGGATCTTCTTCAGTTCTCTCTAGTGCTGAAATTTGATGTTGCCAAGCAAATCTTGTTTCCCCATCCCCTTCTTCATATTTTCCAAAGTCACCTAGTCTTAGCTGGCAAGTAAAGAGTTGGGGAGGAGAACGAGAGGGGAGAGTCCTGCCTGGCTTCTTTACCTCCGTAATTTCACTCTTCCCCTCTCATTCTTGATATCATTTTGTGGGTGCCCTGTGCTGTGCTACTGCTCAAGATGGTGGTGCTTCCCAGCCCTGTTGTCCTCAGATCACTGAGATTTTTACCTGACCTCAAAAAGTAATTCAAAGTTTTTTCTTTTCCCCCTTGAAATACGAAGGAACTCTTCTTCTCTGTTTTATTTCTTCTTTTTCTTTTTTGCTCAACTCAAGCTTTACTATTCATTCCCCCAACTCCTGCCCATTCCATGTCTTGTTCTCATTGCAAATTCAGAACTTTCCTATCATAGATCAACCTATATTGCATCTCCCCCACTTTCTGCTCCCAGTCACTTTATCTGAGGAAGCCTGTACATCTCACATACTTTCTCAGGACAAAGTTTGTCTAGGGGAAATCTTTTGACACCCTTTTCTTCCTAAATGAAATCCATTCCAGATCCTTCAGATCTGGAACCAGCTGGTGAGAAGGGTTTTCTTCTATCCTTATTCATTGTGATTTTATTGCTTCCTTCCGTTACTCATCATGTTGTGCTCAGTGAGCTCTTTAAGGTAGGTCACATTATTTGTCAGCACCATCTTATTAGGACTCTGGGTAAGACCAGGTCTCTTTGTGGAGCTAATGTCATATGTGTATGAACACTTCTCTGAAGCTTCTGTACAACTACTAGGCTGGAACAGCAGTTTCAGGACAGGTTCTTCTGCCCTCTTCTTAGCAGGAACTGTTCCTTCTTCTCTTATACAAGTATCACTCTGTAACCATATGTCACCCTTTTCCCAGACTCATCTCCGAATTATTTGTCCCTTACCACATGTGTCCTTAAAACACCCTCAACCCTCAGCTTCTACCCTCAAACTGCTAAAGGAAAGGCTAGCTCACTCACAGGACTTGGGTTGGGTAATTCGACAGGTTGCTTTTAACAGCATGAGAGGAACAGCTGATCTGAAGACAGCTTCTTTCTTTGAGCAAGAAATTAAAGTGTTTTTACATTTTGCATTTCCCTAGAGATGTAGGGAGAATGATAGAGTTTCTCTGCTGATTCATCTGCTTTTACAGTTTTGGGTGTTATGTTTATTTTCCCAAAGCGTTTTTTTCTTTCCCAGACTCTCCCAGGTCCCAAGGTCGGAGCTGATGTCTGCACACTGAGTGCATCCTGTTTGTCATAGAATCATTTAATTGCCATTTAAGAGAACTTATGCAACTGACCTTTAACATGGCAGAATCTCCCTGCTGCACTTAATTCCTTATGCTGACATATGAAAAGAAAGAAAAAAACTTCCTTTTGGCTAATGGGAAAGTCTTCCCACAGGGAAGATGAAAAAGGCAGGTGGGGTGAGGGAGCTGATGGAGTTCAGAATGGCCAGCGGTTACACAAAGGGCTTGGTTTGGATGCTGCTGGCTTCTAGGGGAAGGTGAAATACTGTTCCACACTAAAGGAGCACAAGAGCTTTAACAAGGAGGGAGATTAATTATATTATGGGCAAACTGATCTCACTTTATTTCTAGAATGTTGTAGAGAAGTTCCATAAATCCCCTTCTTTAAAATAACCACAAAGGATCTCCTGTCCAAAGATAATGTTCAGATTTGTTAGGAAAATTAGAGAAAAAGAGGGAGAGAGGAGGAAAGGGAGAGCTGGATTGCCAAATTGCTCTTCTTTGTCTGTTCTTTTTCCTTTTAACACGTGATACTGATAAATAATCATCTGGCAGTGGCTGATAGTGTCTGGCAGAGAACTTACTGTTTTGTGTTGGACCAAGAGTTATAGGATGTCGCACCCCCTTACTAACTGTATGGTCACAGTTTTCAAAGACACAGGGTAACCGACATGGGATAACAAACAGGCTATAACACACTTTCCAGACAAACAATGAATTGTATGATATGAAGACAGTCCTGAATATCTGACACTCATGCTGTTCCTCATGAATTAACTATGAAAATCAGCTCATAAATAACAGACTGCCCTCAAGGCAAACAGAAATGTACAAAATCTCACACAAAATAAAAACATGGCTCAAAAATTTCAAGTGACCCAGCAATATCCCTCCACTAAGCTGCACTTTTTGTGTGTCACAAACACAGGAGCTGCTGAAGTCTCTAGCCCGAGGACTCTGTGGCTTCATTTTTCTTCTGTGAAGTTTTGAGATACCAACCGCAAATCAGAATCAGAGCAACCGGGTATGGTGGAGAGTAAATGAGGGTAAACGGAGTTCAGCTACTTCTCTTAAGCACTAAAGGCAAGGAGAAGATTCACTGGGAAAAACAAAAACAAAACAAACAAACAAACAAAACCTTTCCTTCCTTCCTTACATGCACTGAATGATATGAAATTCAGCTCACTTGTATCAGTGTCCCTTGTCATGGACTGGAGCCCCCGTAAAAGCATCCAGGTTACTTTTCTCTAAAACCAGCACCATGTCAGACAACTTTTCTTTGCAATATGGAGGCCTGCTGCCACCTCTCTACTTAAGGACATTTAGAATTCAGGGAATGAAGTACACCTTTTATTAGCTGAGAAAACAATTTTATGCTGAGATTGCTGAAGACAAGCACATATGCAATGATGTTTAGTTAGTTTGTGATTTGGCCTCATGCTCTTTGAGAGAAGGACCACGTGGTCCATTTATCATTGGCCACAAACAAACAATGTGTATTTTTGGCATCTCCTTTCAAATAAGATAAAAAATAATTTGAGTTAGCATGACATAGGTGGGGACCTTTTATGCTTTTTTGTTTGTTTAGACAATTGGGTCACAGGAAAGCACTCCTGTGAGAACCACTCTCATTCCCAGAGATCCAGGATGGTGGAGGGGAGGGAAGGAGTTGAGATTAAAGCTAAAATAAAACATCCTGTACAAAAAGTCATTGTCCACGTAACACTAATTTTGAGGCAATTTAGAGGGACAACGGAAAAGTTCAGCCTTATCTCTGCCCATTTTCATCACGTGCTTGTACCATAAAATACATCATCTGTAGAGCCTGCCTTCATCTTGGTCAGATAACAGAGTACATATCACTCAGTGTGGTGTGTCTTGCACTTGCTACATCTAGAGTTCGTACAGGAATTCTTCAGTGTGCCCTTGTACACTTTCCAAATGATCAGCATTTTACAACTGCTGGTTATTTTTTTATTTTACTAATCTTTGCTTTTTCCAAAGCTGAACTTTA
This sequence comes from Tinamus guttatus, assembly GCF_000705375.1. Next base: position 437,298 of record NW_010585305.1, read on the forward strand.
GTTATTATTTTTGATAATATTTCTGTTAATCCACACTCTGACTGTACTGTGTTTCCATGCACTGTTTGTGGATTTTGAGCTAATAGCTTTAGATTTATATAGCCAAGGAGAATTGCAGCAAAGAAACTCACCAGCCATATTGTAATTATCATCTTCCCTAACTGTACTGTACCTAATTTAATTAGGAATCAATTCACATATTAAAAATATTTACTATTCTGGTGGTGAGACCTCTTTGTGTGTAGCAGCAACCTCAAACAGTTAGTCTGGTACCAAGGGGAGATTATTAAACTTTCATTGTCCTTAACTTCTGACTGGATAGAGAAAAGGGATGTTTGGGGGGTTGTATTTGTCTAGACACTTGGCAAAAATGGCTCCCTAAAACTGATGTGGAGGTAAACTTGCTTCAGTTTGAGTGCTGTTCACCAACAACCTGCCTAACACAGTCCTAAAATTCACGAAAGAGCACTTGGTGTAATCAGTCTGCGCTGGGCAACGCGGTCCCTTTACTGTACTGTTAAAAGACTGGCGACATGATCCTGTTAGCAAATCTGCTTGTGGCAGCATGTTAAAACTTTTATTGAGTTGCATTATTCTTCTGCTTTGGAAAAATGCCAGACAACCCCTCCTTCCCCTTCCAACTTTTCAAAGCTACAATGGTTTGAGTAGAATCTACACTTTGCTCTTAGACAGCCGTTACATCTACCCAAGTTGCACATGGGGCACTACCTGGTATCAGAGATCAGCTTAGGTCTCGTGTCCTTTCATCTCCCCTGTCATGGGCACGGGATAAACAGCTCCATCAGTGTTTCCGTTCCAGCTGTTCAAAGTTATCCTTCCCAACTCCTTTCCTCTCTGCCTCCTCCTCCATGTTCTGCTGCCACACATCTGGCTTCGAGCATGGAGCTACTTCTTGGATCTAGTCCCTCGCAGCTGTCTGCTGCCAGCATTTTCCCACAGAGGATAGGGATGGGATCCAAAAGGCAAGGGGAAATGGAGGACATGCTGGGAAAGTCCACAGCAGGTGGAGGTTAAGACAGAATTCAATCTCCACAGGAGCAAAGTCTTTTTTCCTCCTCACTGCTCAGCTCCATGGACTTCTGCGTCAACATCAGGTCTCTCCCTTCCACTTCTCTATTATTTCTCAAAATATAGACTGCCATCCCCATGGCATGCACATGCAGATGCAGTCCTCTACAGCAAGTTGTCAACACAGATCATTGAAAACATCCCAACTGTCACAGAAAAGAAAAGAAAAGAAAAGAAAAGAAAAGAAAAGAAAAGAAAAGAAAAGAAAAGAAAAGAAAAGAAAAGAAAGGAGAGGAGAAGAAAGGAGAGGAGAGGAGAGGAGAGGAGAAGAGGAAAGGTGAAATATGACATATCTTGGTCAAACCATTAGGAAAGAGACATTTCTTTCCTTTGCCAACTGGAAGGTGCTAAGCAGACACAAGAGGAGATTTTCATCTAGGTGGCCCATCCTCCTTGTTTGAGCAGGAATATTTCAAAAGTAATGAAGTGCCAACAACAGTGACTGACTGCTGGAGAACGGGAGATGAGGAATTTGGCTATGTGTAATCTATGACGTGCATAACAATCAAAGGTCACATTATGTCTCTAGGTTTGTCAGATGAAATTTCTTAATGACAGGAAGGAACTGGTATTGCTTTTAAGATCATCTCATGGTTTGTCTTTGTGCTACAGTGAAATAGAAAGGCAACAGAAAAGTAGTTTTAATCAAAACCCACCTGAAATATTTGGAGCTTGTCTGTTGCTTTCCACAGTTTTGAATTGGGGCTTTTCTCTGCCCTTTAACAAGTTTGGCCTTATGATAACTCCCAGAGCCAGAGAGTTCTGAGCAGAGAGAGATTAGTATCTTGTTTTCAGAAGCCCAAGACTGGGATATATGGATCTGTTTATTTTGTAGATGCCAATAGCTAACACATCCATTGTGTTCAACATACACAGTGCTCTGGAACTGCTGCTAAAAGAGAACAGACATTTTAGCTGGCTTATTATTAGCCTGCATGCACTGGAGATGGGTCTCTGGCTTTTAGTTCACCCTTGTTCTCAGTTTTATTTCAGCACACTGTCCTATTAATGATCAAGCACTCTTTGAGCTCCATTTTATTAAGTTGCCTGGAGGCTCTCTGGCATCAGCAATGTAAATATACTTGTGGTGATATTATTATTATTAGATTCATGCTAATAAAAGGATAACAACACAGCAAAAGGCCTTTAATCAGTCTATGCTGTGTAGGCAAAACCAAAGCTTTTTATTGGGAATTTTTTCCTCTAGCCACATAGGGTCCTGTTCATGTGAGTGGGGGAAAAAAGAGCATCAGCTGAGTGATTAATTTGCAAGGCTTTGTTTCTATGATGGATTTTGCTACTTTTCTGTGCTACATAATTGGTTTGGAATTTCCTTGTTCTTACTCAGAATTTTGCAGAATGAACCACTAATATCCAGTAATAAAACTTACTCCAGTAACTTGCAGACTTTTATCATCCACTGAAGAAAGATCCCCATTCTTGGTTACTGCAAGCTGAAGTATATGATCTGGTGCATCAAAGTAACCCAAAGACCAGTCAGAAACCAGCTTCACATTGAAAACACATGTGGGTAGTGACAAAGGAAATTCCCCAAGGTAATTACTGAATCTACTCATTGCTTTGTTTGTCTTGAAAAGCATGGTGAATGCTTCCCTACTTCATTAGGGCATTGTGAGGATAACTTATAGAAAAGATGAGGAAGTCAGATGTTCCTACAAGGATGGTGACACATGAACTCTTTCATAGTCTGGACTGATTTCGCTCCCTGTTTCTTACTGGTATGTCAGTGTCCCATTTCCTCCATGACCTTAATCTTGTAGTTCTAAAACAGAGCCATAAAGAGAAACTTTAGTACCCAGGCATACACATGACCATATTTCTCCTTTCAGTCACTGCCAAACTAAGCCTGCAGCTCCTTTTGTTGTACAGTCGCAGCACCCTCCAGGGCTTGCGCACATTTGCCTCCTTTTTGGTATCCACCACACCCCGCCCTTGCTGCAGCACTACTAAGCATTGCTTTGTATGGAGAACAAATACCTCTCCTTTTCCTTCTTTTGCACTGGGAAACACATTTTTGATGATCTGGGGCCAGAGGCTTGCCTTCCACCCCATCTCTCTTTTTTTATAAAGCCATTCTACTCTGAGTAGTTTGTTCTCCTCTTTAAGTTTGTTTTTTTTTTTTTTTTTCTGGTAAAAGCTCAAAGCCTGCACTGCTCACCTCAGTAGAAATTCTTTCAGTCTCACACCTTGACTTTGTAACTCATGTTAAAGAAAAAAATATCTGTACTTCTGAACATCTCGGTACTCCCTACAGCTGTCCTGAACTTGACACAAAGTCTGAATAACTCTTTAAAAATTACTGTCTGTATTAACTGTTGGTGCATTTTAAAATAGCAGTATGCTAGTGGAGATAAATAAACCAACTTTTCTCTGAGTATTCTTGCATTGCATTGTAGGCCAAGACAAAGAAGCAGCACAGCTTTGGGTGGTCTTCTCCCCTGATGCCCTTGGGGTGTCTGGGCTGTCATTCCTCCACCATTTTGACTCTGCCCTGAAATGCTTCCCAAATGGCTTCCTTGGAAACTCCAAGGAGGCCTGAAAACTCCAGAGGGGTTTGGTTCAAACCCTGGGGCTGAGAACCTAAAGCACTTTGCAAAGTTTTTCTACAAAACGCAACATAACCTAGAGGATGGTATGTTTGCAATGGCATGAATACAACATGACATAAACTGCAGGTGAACTGGGTCCCTCAGATCTGAGGAACCTGTAAGAGCCCTCTTGAAGGACATCTTTAAGGGCACAGGCACTGTGTTGATACTGAGGTGTAGAAGAGATCCTAAGGTCAAATATGCCGTCAGTTCACATTACTTAGTGTGGGAAGGCCTTGAAGCTAATAGTGGTGCAATCTAGCTGCTACTCCCAGTGTAACAGTGTGTGCACCCTTGCCTTATTCCCTGCAGAAATCTGGAGGTATAACCAAATTATCTGTGAAGAAACCAGGCAATAATAAAAGTCACTTCTAAAGAGAACCAGTCATTGCTGCCCCAGAACTTAGGGGGAATTGAATTTTCTCTATGCAGCTAATAAAATCCCTACTCTAAATCTGATCAACATGAAATCATTCCTCTCCCTCAGTCAGACCATGCAAATTCTCATTCATCCAGACAGGTTGTGAGCTCTGTAAGACTGCATTAGAATCCACATGTACAAAACCACAAAATTAGAGCAGGCGTGCAGGAGCTGGAATAGCTGAATGGATCTTAAGTCTGATGTCCTTGGAAAGAAATTATATTGGAAACTACAAAGCACAGATAGCAATATATCAAACAAAACTCCAGAAAATATGGCTCCTGGGGAATGGCATAAGGAGCACGATCTGAGTGGTGAAAAAACAAGAATGATTATTTAATTTCCATTCTTTGAAAACCCGTTTGCTGCCTGTGTCAAACAAGAAGGGTTTTGACAGTGAAATGAACTTTAAAGACAATTTGACAATTGAGGAGAGGAGAGGAGAGGAGAGGAGAGGAGAGGAGAGGAGAGGAGAGGAAAAGAAGTCCCATCTACTTGTCTCACCTCAAATACCATCTTTTTTGAGCTGGTACTTTTCTAAGACACCTTTTGATACCACCTACTCTACCATTTCAGAAAGCCAGAAACATTCTAGGACAACTGACTTGTGTTTTTTTTTAAATAAAAATTGTTTTAAAAAATAACAGATTTGTTAAAAATCACCTTTTGAAGTCTTTTATTCATATTTCCTAAGAAGATTCTTTATTTCTACAGTCTGAAAAGAAAACAAACAAACAAAAAAGTGATCATCTAATTGTTTTGTTCCCTCTCATGGGCCAGAAGGCCTCATGCAGTAATTCCCACTTTTATGCTTGTAATTTTGTGGTTGAACGGGCATGCAAATTTTAAGACAATTCCTTGCCTTGATTTCACCAAGTGTTCAGTGAATGTCTTGCAGTGGTTAATTATCCTCAACTGAAAGTCAGAGGCTTACGGCTTATTTTCTAATTTACCTTCTGACTTCACCTGGCAACCACCAGAAGTCCTGCCTTTGCTGACTAGCTCAGAAAGCTCTCCCCACCAAATACATTCTCCTACTGTGTATTTCAAGGTTGCTATAGGAAGTGGAGCCCATTGGGCATATTCCAAAGGTACAGCACAGGTCTGCGCATTGCATAATGCTTTTGCAATGTGAAGAGAGAAGGAAAAGAAAACACACAAATGAATGAAAGAGAATGATGCACAATCAGGTTTTGTTGCTGTTTATTATTATTATTATTATTATTATTATTATTATTATTGTGGGTCCTGATTCTGTTAGGTTGGTTCTGTCCTGCACTGAAGGAATTAGGTTAGAAAGAAAGTCTTGGAATCTAGCATTTGAACCCAAACCTCATGAGTCCTTTGCCTCATCACCACTGAGTGAGGAGTTAAATGCAGCCCTCTGTCTTCACTGTATATTAAAGACTCTATCTGCCTACCTAATCTAGTGGCTGGGATAGTTCCCACCAGCTGAGTTTATTCCCTGGAGCTAAGGTAACTTGGAAGACTGGATAAGGTCTCAAGGTGATCCTGGAGTACCTAAAAGCTTTGTAATATAGGTGCAACATTTTGAGTAGTTGGTAAAATACTGCTTGCCAGATACTGCTACCTCCCTCTGCAGCTCTGGCTAGAGGCAATGGAGGGAAGAAGGGAAGAATATTTAAAATGGGGGGAAATACATGTATTATTTGACTCTGGACTGCTTCTCCTAGTCCATAGAGTTTGTCACAGTTTGAATAGCACCCTCCCTTTCTGTGAGTGAGGCTTTTGCTATACTTTGGCTTGACTGCTATTGCTCACTTCCAGCTAAACACCAGCAACATGTCCATCTTTGGACAGTGTTAAATGGAGCCTTCTTGGCAGGTCAGCATGAGCCTCTTGAATAAAAAGGGCATATACTGTCAGGCTGAGTGGGACATGAAAATCATGGATGGGAAAAACATGGAGCAACTCAATGCACTTCAAATATATACTTATATATATATCTGTCTCTAAAGCAACACATCTTTTAGGTAGCATCAGCAAATCTGCAGCTGGGACATCAGAAAAATTAAAGCTGTGTGTAGCTTTAGCTGTTCATAGGTAGCAATAGGTCCAGGCAACTGGGAATGACTTGTGCAACTCAGGTTCCAGGACCGTAGGATGAGCAAAAGGCCAAGGGAGATCACAGGCCTGCTGTGCATGGACAAAGCTTCTTGATTGTAGGGGTTATGTCTGATCAGTGGTGATATTGTCAGTGTGTATGGTGGTCAGCTCCAGAGAGGGAGATGAAAGCAGTCATTGCACAGTCTGGAAAGGATCAGGCATTCACCATTCCCGTGTGCCTGGCACTCAGGCACTCAACTCACTGTAAGGGGCCACAACTCTGCATGCATGGAGACAGGGACAAGAACAACTCAGAGGAAGCTAAAAGCAGTGATTTTCCCCCCACGCACCCCACCCCTAGTTCATCCTGGGTTGGCTCCACACCACGTTGTTGTGGTGGTGGATCTAAATTTGTTTTGACTCTAAACTGTTGTTTGTAGTGCGACCTGAAGCCTTAATGGCCATTTCCTATTGAACTATCTCAAAGTTTCCCAATTAAACTGGACAGCAGGTAAAAAAGAGGAAGAAAGCTGTAACAGAGAGCCTTGCCAAAGCTCTGCTGGATCATCCAGTGAGCACTGGAGAACTTGGCAGGAGAATAATCACAGGGTTGGATCAAGGCTATTCATTTTTAGCTAACTACTCCTGACATTTCTCTTCTCACACAGATGCACAGCATTCAAAGATTTTGCCAGCGGTTCTTCTGTGCAGGTTTGCATTTCACTCTTCAACTGTTCACTGACACAAATCTTGAAAGGGAAAAACCTTTAATTTAAACATTCTTAAGTGGAGGGGTTATAGAAAAGAAAATACACAAATACAACAACAGCTATGACCCATAGAACCTACAGGGGCTGTGGAAGAGAGAAGGGTGTGCTTGAGTAAATGCTAAGATGTCATTTGGCCAGACACTTCCACCTCCAAGGTCACATAAGTGTTTTGACTGAATAATAAAATGTTGTGCGTCTTATCCTGGAACCTGGGAGGACTGGGAAACAGCAGGGGTGGAGGAGTAACAGTAAGGGAGGTAAAGGCAGGGCGGGTTGTGGGAGAGCAAATCAGTCCTTATTGCTCTAAATTCTGTGGCGTCTGATCACACAAATATTTCCAGATTCTGGCAGAGTATGTGATCATTCTAAGACTAATCCCACATCTATTTATCTTTTTTTTAATTGTTGGATGTTGCTGCCTGTTCTCCCAGCCACTGCAGGGGAGAGAAACAAAAAGCCAGAATCACTCATGTTGAACTCTGCCCCCCCCAAATTTTGCTGCTGCTGTCTCAACTTGGAAGAGAAGATGCTTCGGGCAGGAGAAGGAATTGTAAGAGGAAATCTTCCAAAGAAGATCATTGCTCTTTCATGTAGGGTCTGAAGAAACCAATCACAAAGTGACAAGACTTTTTCTATTAGTATCTCAAAAGGAAAGATCAAATCTACACTCTTCTAAAGTATTCTTTGCCTTAAAAAACAAATCAAACAAAAAGACCTTAAAATCCTATGTGAGGTGGCACTGGAGCATTGTTGTGTGTCACCAGCTCTCTGCCTCATACAGACAGACAGCAGTTCCTGAACTATAAACCAGAGAAATGCATCTTCCCTTTGCAATGCAAGATATTCAGGATGCAGAGAACATTCTAAACTTTTAGGTCCTACAGTATTTCCTGAAGGGTGAAACTTGAAGATGTATCTCTAATCACGGAGGAAGAAGTTGTCTTATTAAATTGTGACTGTTTATTCAAACTGAAATATCAGTATGAAGCCTCTGTGCAAGCAAGTGCTATTGCACGTTATCTCTAGAGAACAACTGCAACTAAAACCCCAGCAGAAACAGGTCTCATGTTCAACTTAGAACAAGGCCCCAAGGTCTACAGGGTGTCCCATCCCCTCAGGGAACTGGACACTGCTGGAAAACATCTTCACTTCTTCATGGCTCTTTGGAAGACACCCCAAGCAAGCAGCTGTGCTATTATCCCACCTTGACTCCGAAGACAAGATTTCTGAACTGAGAAGAAAGGAATCCTTACCTTGCAGAGGTGATTGTGATTCCTCCACTTAAAGAAATAGAGGCACTGACTAACTTTCTGTCACTGTTGTGTAGACTGTAGCTGCTCAGTTATTGCCTGGATGAAAATTAGGTTGCTACTCAGTGCAGCACACTCAAGGCCTGGGGTGCTGAAATTCCACACTGGGCTCCAGGTTTAGGGGACCTAATTGTAGTAACAAGCCATAGCAATATACAGGTTGAACAATATCAGAATTAGATACTGCAATTGGAAGAGGGACTGTCATTTTCTGCATCCCTGTAAAGCACCAAACACAACCTGAGGGCACCCTTTAAGAGTTTCCATGAAATAAATATTGTTGTTAGTTTAAGCTCCAGGCCACCGCACAGTGTTTTCCTCTCTCTCTGACTCTCTCTGGAGTCTGGTTCATCCACTACATGCATTTTTTTGCACAGCCTGAACTTGCTTGCTAGAGGTCAAACACTGATGCTTTTATTTCTGCCTCAGCCCTCCTGACTGAACAAAGAATAAATATTTGCTTAAAATTAAGCCCATTTTGGTCTGGAACTTGAGGCACAAAACTGTTTGGACTCTATGCAAAAAAGGATCCAGAATGCCTTACCCCGGCTCTCCCTCCTCACCCTCCTTTCCCCTCCATCCCCGCCACAGCATCACCCTGGGATTCCAAAAAGACACAAAGTATTTTGCACAATATTTGAAAATAAATATTGCTCATCCTTGAGTTGATAGTTTGGAGCCCAAATGGGCTCAGGATTTATAATGGAAAGAGTGATGCAAGCTTAACGCTATGTGAGCCATGTGCTGTTACCATCCAGCAACCAGCTCCCACCCAGTCTCCTTGCATGAATGGTCATTTTCTTCCAAAATATTCCAAGGACCCGGGACACTTCTGATTAACCCTTTCCTGAAGGGTTCAGACCCCAACAGAAATCACTGTTGTGCCTAGAGGGACTAGTGAGTAACAGATAATATTTTATTATTGTTCTTTAGATACCTTCTTGTCTGGAAGGGATTGCCTTTTTTTCCTAGTGCAAAGATGTTTCTCTGAGATCAAGCCAAGGCTGGAATAAAGATCTAGGGAAGAGATGTGGTGGGATACTATTATTAACTTAGAAGGGGGAGGAGACATAGAATAGTCATCCATCACTCCCAACCCCATCTGAACAGAGCTATCATGGCTCACCCACAGGCCTAATAATCTTCATCATTTTGAAAAAGAAACATCCCACAAGGAAAAGAGTCAGAGAAGATGGAGATATTGAACAAACCAATCTATAAAGATAATTCGTTCCACGTTTCTGCACTTTTGACTTGCTCAGTGCTTTGACTCATGATAGCAGAATAATGCCAAGGTGTTATGGACTGGAAGCTCCATGCAGATAGGGACTTGGCTGGGACTCGAGCAATTACCTAAGCTGGCTGCACCTGAACATAAAGACTCCTGAGATATCGTGCTGCAGCAACCAGCCTCATGTGAGTGCTCCTGCCCTCATGGCTGTGCCCCAGCTGTGCCCAGGCACCGCGTGCATGTGCATACACACAAACTGCAGAGAGCAGGGTGATAGCTGGCCCTGCGCAACCCCCTGCATGGCTCCCCTCTCCGCTCCGCCCTGAGCCCAGCCAGCCCTTTGCTCATGGCAAGGTTGACCACAGAGACAAGGGGAGGGAAAGAAAAGGCAGCAGCGGTTCAAGGCAGCAGTATTGCGAGCGAAGCTCCGTGTCACGCCAGAGAGGCACATGACCATGACGATGTACCAATTATCTTTTATAAATAGCTGTGAGCAGATGTTCAGCCGGCAAGTGGCTGTGTCAGTTGAAGCCATTACAGCTTGCAGATGCTTGGCGCAGCTCCCCAGCCAAAGATTACCTCTCCCGCAGTTCTGCTGGCAGTCAGCTCCGCTTCGAGCAAAAGTCAGCTGGATTAGCTCACACCACCTGGATCAGCTGCTTGCGCAGGGCTGGCTGACGCCGTGCCGGAGCAGATGAGGGAGTGCTCGTGTGATTCCCTCTGCCAGTAGCCATCGGGGCCAGCCACTTCCAGGCAGTCCAAGGAGGTCTTGGAGAGGGTGCCTGGCCTCACGCTGACCTACGTGTGCACATGGGAAGACGTGTGTGTGTTTTACGTATTCGGAAAGAAGGCCCTGTTGTAAGGAGCTAGAACATATCGCCAGAAGATTTTATTCAGCCATCAACTTTCTGGTGATTTCAGGGCCTCCCATAACCTTCATTCTTCTTCTATCTTCTTCATCCACCTCCTTCTCTTAATCTGTCTTGTAATTCTTGTGCAGGAATTGCCCTTTTACTGTGACTTGCGCGGCACCTAACCCAATGGCTGACCGCTTACGAAACTATAATGATAGACTAAAAAAAATGAGCACTTTCACAGGGAAGCCATTCAAGGTTAACACTTATCCTGTCATATCACCTTATTCAGTGCCTTTAACTGCTTCCAGTGTATATCAGATAGCAACAGTTTGATCACACACCTCCATTTCTTTTGTGCCCCACACATGCATTTTTTACCCACATGTACAGAAACAGTGGACCAATGATGGGAACATATGTTTTTTCTCCTGCTCTGCTGGCATGTATATGTTAAGACACACAGATGTGGGGAAACATACGCTGATTTAAACAAAACCTGCAAAGTGCCAGAGCACGCAGAGATCTGCTCCCCTGCCTCTGGTCCCAATATGGAACAGACAAGCTAGAAAAACTGCAAGTTGAGAAGGATCTTGGGATTTCTTTCTCTCTCCACTTTTATCTCTCTCTCTTTCTTTATCTACTTTCTACTAGGCCTGTTAAATCTTCTAGAAAAGTTGGTATCACTTGCCCTTGGCTGGACTCATGTAATAGCTATATAATTCCTGCTTCCTAGCCTAGACAGTGCATTTTTCACTTTTGTTAAACCTGGAATCCAAATTTAATTAACACAAAAATTATAATAAAAAAAATCTTGAGACAACTGAACTCAGAGTTACAAAAGAGCAGAGGTGATTGACAGCTGAAGATGAAAAGAAAATAAATAGTATGATTAGCTTCCTTCTGATTCATCCATTCACCTACTGGGTGTGGATTTGTGAAAAATCAAATATGATATCTGTATGGATTCTGGGTCCAAAGCAAAATATAAACTTGCACATACAAAGGAGAGAGATCCTATCTCTACTGATGAGTTCCCTGGGAGAGAACTTGGAAGCCTAAGCCAAGTCTCACAGAGCCGTGAGTGCCTGACATGCATCCAAGAGGCAAAGTACATTGACTTGCCTAGTGCTATGTTTGCAAGCTGGAGCTCTTCTTCAAGACATTAACTGTTACCCCAGCACCTTGGGGAGCCCTAAATTGAGTCAAGCTTGCCTTGAAGATGAATATAAGTCTCAAAGAATTGTTCCATGTTGACACGTGAAACAGCGTTTTGTCATGGCATGCAACAGAAGATGAACCAGGCTGCTATGAAAGGAGTGAAGAAAATTGCTTTTAATAGATCCCATGAACCAGGGCTCTGCTGGCTAGCACACTCTCAGTTACCTGGCTTCTCTCCCAGTTTGGGACACTGTGTTTTCAATGCCCCGGTCACGGTCGTGCCTGACCAGTGGCATGCAGACTAAAGGAATAGGACAGACCATTGCATCATATACAGACTGACAGGCTAAGCTTTTGCTTAGCAATGAGCTTTTTGCTTGTGCACTAACGCATACATATTTTCCTCCTGTCACAACTGCATGATGTCTAGGGCTGCGTGGGGCACCCATGATCCCTCCTGTTCAGCACTTCTTTCATAAACATGGCACTCAACAGAAAAAGAAAGCAACTCCACACAGAGATTGTGCTGAAAATCTGCAGTCTCAAATGATGCTTGCTCTTAGGGCCTGTTCTGCTACTTGAAAAAAATATATACATACAGGATCACTCTTAAGCCCTAACGGTGGCCAAATTAATGCAACTAGCTTTCCTACAGGTGCTCTCTGAAAGGCGGAGAGGATTATGATTTGCATCCCAGGGAAGTCTTCTGCCTTTACCCACAGGGAAAAAAAATGTAGTTAGAAAGAGGACAGCCTTCCCCTGACACGCTTCTCTGGGAAATATGTCTCCTATGTTATTTGAACCATGAGCCCCTTAGAAGAGAAAGGGCACATGATCTCTATTAGATCCAAACAACAGCAGACCTGCTTGTCTGAAAGTTCCCCAACCTGTGCCTAGTCCAAATGGACCAGGTTTTCAAAGACCTTGTTATTTAAGTAGTAAGTAACCCAGTTTATGGTGACTCAAACGGGTAAGGGAGCACACAACGGGAGACATTCTGTTGGCAGGAAAGGCGTGATAAGTATGAGGGGGAAATAATTTCTCCCATCAGCACAGTTGTTGGCAGGGGGTACATCTGTCTGCACCATTAATCTCTATGGAGAATGTCAGTGGGGTGCTGTGGGGAGGAAGTAGTTCACTTTTCTGAAAGCAGGGAGATTATCTACTGCGTCTTCCAGCCCTGGGCGAACTGTAGCTTTCAGCCTGCAGTGCCCTCAGAGAGCAGATTTACTCTGCGCCTGCAGAGGAAGGAACAGAGAAGAACCTGGGAACTTGCGGTTGAAACCAGGGCAAGTTTTCAAGACAGTCTTGCCCTGACAAGCTCTTGGACCTAGTTGATAGGGGTGGTTATGTGGCGAGGGCCACCTGCCCTCCAGGAATTGGGCTTAAAGTAGTGTTCAGTGTACATAAAGCAACCATGTCCGAAACGCCTGGTGAAGACCGCAGGGGAGGTGATCCTGTACGTGCCATGGCACGTAGCACTGATGCAACCGCGCCAGCCCAGCACGCCAGCTCCGAGGAGAGCTGGGCTCAGGATGGGGGTGCCACCTGCCGCCTGCCCGCCTGGAAGCCAGAGCCTCAGGGATCAGCCTCTGCAGTTGCTCCTCTGCAACTAAAGCTAAGCTGCTGGAGCTGTCAGTTTAGGCCCTTTCATGAGCAATTAAGTTCCAGTAAAAGTAGTGGAAACAAAGTTCTTCTAAATCTGCTTAAATTTGCAACCTAAAATAAAGAAGAAATAAAAAGAGAAGAAAAATGAAGAGGCTTAGTTTAAGAAGAGTTTTTGCTGTCATTTCATTATACTGGCCAAAAATGCTCTGAAGACGTGCTTTCTAGAGATGCAGAACTTCAAGGCCATAGAAAGGCTGCAGGCTCCAAATAATAAGCAATGATATAATCAAACAAGCTGCTCATGGCCATAATTTGCATAGCTTATGCTTGGAAGATCCTCACAATATAAGGTTTCCAGAGGTTTGCCTCAAATTACCTTCTAACCCCTGTACAAGAGTGGAAACTGAAATACTGAATATGTACCAGAAGTTCACACAGATGCATTTTGGTTTTTTTACATAGAACAAATAGGTTATCAGACCTGCAGTGGAGCACAGTTTTTTTTGAATTCCTGGTCTCTGCATGAATTGCAACTATTCCTTCTGTCTGGTGCTAAGTGCAAAAGAAATTCAGCTGTGATCATGCAGTGCTGAGCCCCAGCCACTCCTGTTTTGACAGGATAACTGGATTTTACACCTTGAGGTGCCTGAATGCAGCCACGCTACCTCATACCAGGCACCCTGTCTCCCTGCTACTGCCTGCTGCTCTGTGGTCTTGTTGCCTTATACAGTTCACACAGTTCACAGAATCACAGAATGGTTGAAGTTGGAAGGGACCCCTAGAGATCATCTAGTCCAACCTCCCTGCTCCAGCAGGGGCACCTAGAGCACGTAGCACAGGGTGGCAACCAGGCTGGTTTGAAAGATCTCCAGAGAAGGAGACTCCACAACCTCTCTGGGCAGCCTGTTCCAGGGCTCTGAAATGTGTCCAGTTCTCACCAAACTGGATATGGGATACACCCGTACTTCTTAACATATACAGAACAATCATTAGCTCCTAACTTAATTCGGACTTGTTCAGAGATTGCCTTTTTGTTGCTAGGTAGAGATATGCTGTGAGCTTTTTGGGGGGTTGATCTTTCCCTCTTTCTTTCGAATAAAATTGCAATAGTGACTGTCTCATGTTGTTCCACAAGGCTTCCCTTTTTAAAGAAAACTCATCAGCATTGCTAATATAATCACTCAGCAATGCCATGTCAAAATGGGAGTAAATGAATTAGCACAGTCTTTTCAGCACATCTTTCTGTGCAAACAGATGTTTAGAAAAGAATGTAGTATGCTGCAGGAAAAAGTGTCAGCAAGTGGTAACATCTGAGCAATTGAGGCCTTGGGGTCTTATACTAATGGTAAGACCACCGCATCCTATAAGGAGAAACAGAGATGAACTTAATTCCTGAAAGCCGAAGTCCTAAATCTTTGACATCATTAACTCTCAGATCCTGGACAATTTCCAGGCAGCTGTGACACCTCACCATCTCTGCTGCAGCTGTGATGGTAGTGACCTGCACTAGTGACAGCAGTGGTTCAGTTTGTGTATCCTCTTACGAGTTTTCAAAGGCATTGACTCTGGTCAGAAGTGTCACATGAATGGGTCGCACTATGGCAGAGATTAACTATTTTACTGTAGTGACCTTTCATGGCCCTCCTAGGAATAATCCACGGATTCCAGGACAGAAAACCACAGACTTGCACTTTTAGTGGCAGAGCTTCTGCATAGCCGCAGTGTTTGCTGTGAAATAGACATGATGACCCACTCCAAAGGAAGGAATGAAGTGCTTCTATGACTGTTATCAACCTCCTGTGTATGAATTGCCTACGTCAAAAGCACCATGGAGAGAAAGGATGAATGAATGACAATCCAATGCATCTAATGCAGCTATTTCCTCTGTGTCTGAAGCATTCAAGCATTTCGCAGTGATTGTCTGTAAGATATTTCCCCCCTTAGGAGGCATTGTTGTTAAATTGCCATTTTACAGAGGCCAATTAAAGTATAACTCATACTCTTCAGTGTTTCTCCCTGCCCTAAGTTTAGATATCTATATTACAGATATACTGCAAGCTAAGCAAGTCACTCACATTTGTGAGTGAAGAGTGAAGAAGTGAAGAGTCATTTAAAGAAGGTGATGCCCATGTCCAAACAGTTAGACATGTCTAACCAGTTCCAGAATCATTCCCTGGAGATCTCTTCATTGGCCTCATAACATTTTTTTT
>NW_010585306.1:9593-51420 GCF_000705375.1 Tinamus guttatus
TGAGAGGCGGGCCAGAGAGGTTGTGGAGGCTCCTTCTCTGGAGATCTGCAAAACCCGCTTGGACGCAGTCCTGTGCCACGTGCTCTAGGTGACCCTGCGTGTGCAGGGGGTTTGGACTAGATGATCTCTAGGGGTCCCTTCCAACTTTAAGCATTCTATGATTCTATGATCTTGTTCTCAACTACTAGCCATATATAGTATACTTAAGAAGAAAAAAAAAAACAGAATATCACTGAAAAAAATAATATAATGATATGGTAAGAAAGCACTGTTGAGAGACTCTCTTACTGTCAATATCAACTGATTTCAGTAATTACAAGAGGAAATTGTAACTAATCCACCACTATGCCACTATGATCTTCCCCATTGTGATGCTAGGAAGGTGCATTTCATTATGTCAGACAACAGCTCCTACTCAGTATTCTGCTGCTTTCTGCTCTCTTCAATTACTTTCTTCAGGAGTATTTCAAAAACACTATGGCCTATGTATTCCTGACAGCGTTCCAAGGCCCCATAGTACTGAAGCACAGTTATTCCTGCCAATTACCTAACAGCTCAAGGGGAATAGGCAAAATTAATCAAATTTCTAGTATCGCCAACAGCTGAAGCATCACCCCTGTTTACGAATAGACTAAAATTCCACCTGCTGTATTTGCAACTATTCCATCAGACAAAGCCCCTTAGTACCAGTGATGACATTCTCAAAGCCATGGAACCTGTAACCTATACAACCGCTGTTCACCTTGAGCAGAAAATCCAACAGCAACCCTCCAATTGCCACCAAAGCAAGGAACCCCAAATAATAAATAAAAACACAGTTTAATCAGGGATGAGAGAAAGGAGAGATGAAGGGACATCCTAACTAAGATAAGTAAAGAAACAGACACCACTACATATCTTAGCATCTGAAGTTATGCAGGCCTCTTTTTCAGGAATTGGAGTTCCTTCATCCAAGACTTAGTATTCCTGTTTTGCTTTGTTCCCATATAATCTATATACTTTCTGCCATTTGCTCATCAAGACACTACAAAAAATAAAATTAAAAAAAAATCCTTGCAGTGGTGAAGGGTGGACTACCATACTTATCCTATAAATTCCTCAATTACTGCATTCTACAACCACTCTGAAGCTGTTCCCACTATGTTCCATATTTGAAATCTCATTTGAATGAAAACAGAGACAATTACCATTTCTTCAGCCTTCCAAAGCAAATATTTATTGCTATAAGCAGTCAATTTAATCTGTTTAAAGTGAGACTTGCATGAGACTTGGCCAACACTTGCAGCCCAGTCCTTTTGTTTCTCATTAACAAGCTCTTTGCAATCTGTATACACAGTGTTCTTCAGGCTGTTCAGATTTTGGACAATCTTATTTGCTCAATTTCCATCAGCAATACCAGTTTACTGTTCTGCCAACACACAACAGGAATTGGTCCATAAGCCTTTGCTTTACCCACACGACATCTATCCTCTTGTATATGCACAATGTGAGATACCTTCCAAGACATTGAGGCGGGCATCTTGAACAAGTAGCTCGGACTATTCCTTTTTTATTTTATATGTGTGTGTGTGTGTGTGTGTGTATATATATATATATATATATAAATTTTAGTTAAAACTGAGAACAGTCTGCATTAGCAGAATGATGATCAGAGTCTTCTCTCAAGTACGAGGCATATTTATTGTCTCCTTCTTTCACTGCTCAACCACTTATCAGACAGATACAAGGTAGCAAATATATATTTTGCATTCTTCTTTTTTTAAATTATTTTTTAATGTATATGCATCAATGACTTAGAGCTCTGGGCTTTTCTTTTGTTTTCATTATCATGACATATCGGCACTCAAGCTCAGATTTTAAAAGAAACACTAATCCTGCAAACTGGCTCAGCAGCAAAAATGTTTCTTTCTCAAGCAAATTTTATTTGTCAGAAGATGCACTGTGAGGTGGAAACAGATAGCTCTTGCCTGTCACACCTTTAATTTCTTAAAGACATATTTCAAAGATTTTGCTTTCCAGCTTCCAAAAATAGCTTAGCAAGTAACTGTGTGACTAAACAAACCTTAATCAGAAAGTGATTAAGTATATTAATACAAAAAAAAGTTAAGGGTTAAAACTACAGAGAAGTAAGTTTAGATAAGACAGCTTCTTAAGCAACAATAAAACAACAACTTAAACAGCTTCTTAAAATCAAATGCAATTTTGGAAAAAAAAAAGAAAAAGAAAAAAGTAAAAAGCAACTAATTTAAAAGTTGTGAAAGAGCAATACAGGAATATCAGGAGCCAAATTAAATAATACTTTCCATGAAGCAGCATAGGCAGAGAAGCTTGCATTAGCTTCAGTGCAAGTCTGACCCTCATGGACCATAACCACTCAGATTTATAGATGGAGAAGGCAAGAGAGAAAAATGGTAGCTCAGAGGAAGAGCTCTCACTTCCCCATGTGCATGTATTTTTGTGGTATATCTTGTGGTCTCAAGGAAATATGCTGCATAACAGTTATTCTTCTGCTTTTCCAGAAGTGGGTAAATTCAGTCGCACATGCCGTACAGGAAGTTCTATAGGCATATTAATTCTCAGCAACTTAAGCAAAATTACACAGCTACAAGCGCTGTTAAAAATATATCAATAAGGAGATGCCAGTAACCATCAATTATACACCATGCAATACCTATAAATAGAGGAGCATGACAAGTTTGGAAGGAAAACAAACAACATAGGCAGTAGGACAAATGAACAAAATGGATAAAGTCCCAAAATTCAGCAAAAACAGTGGTAAAATATACATCATGTTCAGATATGACTATATGTGAGAGAAAAAAACAGAAAAAAATGCTAGTTTTATGCAACAGATATAACAAGATATTAAGAAAATTTAAGGAAGCATTCTTTGTTCTAACATGGAGAAACTTTTATAGATTTGAATAGGTGCTTGCAAGCAGAACGTAGCATGTGAGAGAAGTTTCTTGCACTCATGCAAAGCCTTTTCCCCAAAGAACACTGAAAACAATCAATTACGAACCAACATAAAACCCATAAACTTGAAACGGATAGCTGGACTCTTCTTTTGCAGCAGACGGTAAATGGGTTACAAACACCATCTCCTCCATGTACAATTTTAATTAAAAAAAAGAACGATTTTCATTTGGCTGATACAGTTTGCACAACTAACTCACCCTCATACTGGTCAGTCTCTGATGTCAGCTTCACGCCCAGTTCCTAGGAAATGGCAATTCTGGTGGCTTTCCTCCAAAGAGGAAGTTCTCCTTGGCTTGTTAAAAGCTGTCCCAGCTCTCACTCTCAAGGTTACACTTAGAGCACAGCTATTGCACTCTGATCATCACATCGTGCTCCTGACTACTGTTGCCAGCACAGGTAATAATCCAGCACGAACAGCAGGGCGCCCATTATGATGAACCAGGGGCCTGGGCCTGCTTTGCTTCTAGGACATTAACAGTGCTCATGCTGGCTCCCTGCTACTGTAGAAAGATTACTATCCCTATCAAAAGTAACCTTAAACTAGCTAGTTTAAAGCTACATTGGTGAAGTCTTGGAAGAAAACTATTCTGTTTGCTTTAAAAAGCAGTGATCACAGAAAATACATATCCTCACAGACTGGAACGGTCTTCGTTCTTCAGCAACTGTGAGCTGTGCTGTCCTTAGTATTCTTGTAGCAGCTGGTATAAAGGAGTACCTTGGCAGTATAGACCTGCTGGTCTGTAATGCATTCTTTATGCAGTCCCACATGCTCTTGAAGCAGGAAACAGCCAGGAAACTTTGCTGTCTTCCTCAAGCCACCCAGCTAGAGTCTGAAGGGCCACCGCAGGGGAGAAAACAGGGATACCACAGGAAAAGGACTAGTGCCTTTTCCTAGAGTAGTACCATAGAACCATAGAATCATAGAACGCTTAAGGTTGGAAGGAACCTCTAGAGATCATCTAGTCCAACCTTCCTGCACATGCAGGGTCACCTAGAGCACGTGGCACAGGACTGCATCCAAGTGGGTTTTGAAGATCTCCAGACAAGGAGACTCTACAACCTCTCTGGGCAGCCTGTTCTAGTGCTCTGTCATCCTCGCTGTTAAGAAATTCTTCCTTAAGTTCCTGTGGAACTTTTGATGCTTCAGTTTGTGGCCATTACCTCTGGTTCTGTCCATGGCCACCACAGAAAAGAGGCCAGCACCATCCTCCTCACTCCCAGGATCCCACTGGCCTTCTTGGCCACGAGGGCACACTGCTGCCTCATGGTCAACTTGTCGTCCACCATGACACCCAGGTCCCTCTCTGCAGAGCTGTTCTCCACAAGGTCGGTCCCCAGCCTGTACTGGTGTCTGGGGTTATTCCTCCCCAGGTGCAGGACCTTGCACTTGGCCTTGTTGAATTGCATGAGGTTTTTCACCGCCCAGTTGTCCAGTCTGTCCAGGTCCCTCTGGATGGCAGCACAGCCCTCTGGGGTATCGGCTACTCCTCCCAGTTTCGTGTCATCAGCAAACTTGCTGAGGGAGCACTCTGTGCCTTCATCCAGGTCATTGATGAATAAATTGAACAGGACTGGACCAAGGACTGACCCCTGGGGGACCCCGCTAGCTACAGGCCTCCAACTAGACTCTGCACCGCTGATCACCACTCTCTGGGCCCTGCCATCCAGCCAGTTCCTAATCCACCTCACTGTCCACTCATCTATCCCACACTTCCGGAGCTGGCCCAGGAGGATGTTGTGAGGGACGGTGTCAAAAGCATGATTGCCCCTTGATGAATCCATGATGACTACTCCTGAGCACTTCCTTGTCCTCCACATGTTTGGAGACAACAGCCAGGATGAGCTGCTCCATGACTTTTCCAGGGACAGAGATGAGGCTCACTGGCCTGTAGTTGCCTGGGTCCTCCTTCTTGCCTTTTTTGAAGACTGGCGTGACATTGGCCTTCTTCCAGTCTTCCGGCACCTCCCCCGTTCTCCAGGATCTTTCAAAGATGATGGAGAGCGGCTTAGCTATGACATCCGCCAGCTCACGCAGAATTTATTCTTGTATTTAACAAGATTCTTGCATTTAATTTTATTTATTTAAATATAATTTATATTTAATTTTATCATTGTATTTATTCCTGTAGTTAACAAGACCGCATGTGCTCACATACAGAAAGAATTCTGCAAGTGAACTTGAACTGACATATTTTTACCAACAGGCACACTCAAGTCGGCCAAAATTACTTGAGCAGCAGCCCACTCAGAACTCCCATTGCTGCTCTGCAAGGAGAGGTCTTAGTTAAATGAGCTAAACAGAAGTGTCTGTTAATTCTGAGTGAGCCACAGCCTGGCCTGGCAGCTGAGCTGCCCGAGACCAGCACACACGTGCAAGGGCCAGATCTCCCTGACGTCTCCACATGGTGGCGCTTTTAGCCTGGCAGCAGCAAGAGCCCCATCGAGCTGCAACCGCGGCCTCCGTGGTGCCCAGAGCAGGAATACAGCGGTGCGGCAAGCTAGAGGGAAATGCTAAAATTGTTCCCAAAATAAACGAATGAATCACCCCTATTCACACTGCTATATATTGCATACATATGCATACAGAGATCGAACTGTATGAGTTGAATTATTTTTACCTCAGGAGAAAAATCCATTTTTGTGGTGAAGTGCTCACAAATATAGAAAATTAAACTATCTGTAAGAAAATATATATATATATATAAGTGTCCTGAAGTGGTTCTGTGAAGGCATGAGTCATTTCACTGCTGTTACACTCTCCTCAAGTGAAGCGTGACCGCGATGCCCGGTTCGGGGCCTGCACGGCGGCCCGCGCGCTCCTCGCTCCCACACAGCGCCACGAGGTGGCGCTCCCTGCCCGCCAACGGCGCACGGCCTCACAGGCCGCGGGGACAGCGGCACGTGAAAAAACCGCGTAGAACCACCAAATTTATATCCGGACAAGCTCTTTACGCTGTTTGCTTTGTTTCTTTCTTTTTCTTTCTTTCTTTCTTTTTTTCTTAACAGTAAATCACACCAGAGTGATGAGAAAACGAGAGACAGATAGAGAAATTGGGGATGCTGAGGTACTTCTCAGTAGAATCAGAGAACAGAATCCCCATTGCTGACCAAACCCCATGAAAAGGAATTTACTCCTTAATCATTTCGTCTGGTGGTGATCTTTCCTCTGAGGTAAATCCAAGCAACAAGTCTCACTTTACTGGATGAGAAAAACTCTAAGAAACTTAGGGGTAAACACTCATTAGGGGATCATTTCTATATCATATCATTTCTACCTACTCGGTACATTCCAGGCTTGGATGGGAATTATGAGATGCTCAGGTCCTACTAAAGTTAAACCTCAATAGAACATATCTTCAAATTTACACACTTCCATGAATTTTACTGGCCCTGAGGATCTATAACTTTTGATGATCCAGCTCTAAACGAACTGCCTGAGTTTTATAGCTTTGACAATCTTGTGGGAAAAATAAAAGATTTCCCCTTTCTGATCTTTTGTCCTTTTCTTACTACTAAAAATGTTAAATATCTCTAGAAAGAGCTCCTAGGCAGTCTTCCCAAAGATAGGTTAAAAGACCAAGATACCATGTAGAAAGACTTGCAGAAATCCAAGAGTGTTTGCCCCCTCAACATGTTCTTCACACCAGCAGGTGGATAGAATTCGTCAGCCAAAAAAGGGATTTGGTTCTATTCCACACGCAAAGAAACAAAAATGCTGAGGGGACAGAGGTTTGTAAAATAAGATCCTTCTGCTTAACAAGTTGACATTGTCAAAGACTTGTAGTGAGCAGGATTTTGTGGTTAACGGGCAGCATTCAAAGAGCTCACAAAGCCTTGCCTGCAAGTTGTACATAAAGACAGTGTCTCAGGATCACTCAAAGAAATGTGAAGAGGTCACACAGTGCAAGAAAGCAGTGACTTCTTGGCCACTGTTACTCCTTCTTTCCCTTTGTACTGCCTGCCTCCTCACTTTCATAGCGTACATCCCACAAACCACAAAATGTGTTAACAAAGAGACTCAGCGATCCCTTTCAAAACTTGATTTGATACAGGACAAGATATCAGATGGGTATGATCTGAGTTTAAACAGAGAGGAGAAAGGCAAGCAAAAACCATTACCATGCCATAGTAGATGGCATCTTTACCTGATCCAGTAAGTCTGTCCAACACCCTGTGCCTAAGATCAACCAATACAAACGGGTCTGAGATACACTAGGCAGTGTTGCTGCAAGCAAACCAGAGCAATCTGTGTATATGCAGAGCATCTTCCTAACCTCTACGATGGAACAGCTGACATCAAAATTAGTAAGTGTAAATTGGGTGTCGCCTGTAAGAGTCGATATGTATATTCTGTTCTGTAAGAAGAAAACTATAGCCTTATCCTGTATACTTCTATCCAGATAAATTTTCTAATTCTGTAAGAAGAAAACTATAGCCTTAAGGATAAGGCTAAGGTATACTTCTATCCAGATAAATTTTCTATTAAAGAGCTCCAGTTAAGCTCTTTGCCTTGACGCTAACTTGTAGTAATGAGTTTCGCTGGTTTAGTTATGGATCATGACAGAAGCATTTCGTTTTAATCAATTACCATCGAATGTGTTGCCTTTCAGTTTAGTTTCATGTTCTGGATTCCTCTATTACTTTTCAAGAGAAAAAGAGCACTCCACATGCCATCCTAGTACCATTCATTATCCTAAGTAGCTCTGTCATCTTCTGTCATTCACACCCTAGGAGGACTGGGGTCCTCACTCCCTTCTAGGACTACGCTTTTGTTGCCAACCTTTTACCATCACTCACTTCTGAAAAGTGAAAAAAAAAACACTGCACTGTGAAGAAAGTTTCTTACTAGCTGTTTTACTTAAACAGGCAACTGTATTTAGAAGCACAGAATATTAAAGATGAAAGAGATATACTAGGAGGAAGACTCATATCAAATGCAAGGAAACTCCTCACTGGCAAGTACATCAACAGGGAATAAAAGCATTACAAGCAAATCATAACATCATCAAGCAGAGGAGAGTCTACACCATGTTTGCAGTGAACTCACAGATAGCAAACAGGCTCTAATCCACTTAATCCGGTCTTGACAGTGGTTGTAGCCAGAGGCAATGATATAAGTATAGAAATCTGCAAAAGACTGGCCAAGTAGTCTTGCCAAGCAAGACTGACATTTTGCTCTCTACATTAGAAGTCCTTCTAAGCCAATCTAACCTGGTGTTGGAAGCTGGGGTGGATATGATAGTAGTATAGTATAGTAGATAGATAGTAGTATAGTAGATAGATAGTAGTGGTGGATATGATAGTAGTATGATATCCTACTCTCAAACCTCTACAAGAAAAACAGTGGAAAAAAAATCATAATCTGTATAAGAGATAGATGCTTTCAAACTTTGCTAAAATACTGAGCTGTTGATTACAACAGTCCAATAAATAGTATAAAAAGTAGCATCTTTTAATAGTTTTGCTTTTTTTTTTTTTAAACCATGCTTCTATTGGACTTATTATTGGTTTCATAAATCTACATTTTCTGTATCATTCATTATTTTATATGCTTCAGTCCTTTCATCTTTTGCTCAAAGATAATGACAATCTTAAAAGATCATGGAAAGGTTTTCCATGTCCTATCTTCATAGGATTCCACAGTGGGAAATGCCTTCTTTCAGTTATGAACAGAGATACAGACTTTTAGAAGAACTAAGCATTTGTAAATGCCATTAAGCCCATGGGAACTACAGGTGCTGGGTAGCTGTAAAATTAGACAGACACTTGCTTTTTCCATTGCCTCTCCTCACAAAGTAACAACACTCAACAACTGGAAATTAGCTTCAGAAAGAATGAACAAAGCAACTAGTCCTTAAACACAAGAATATTATGCTATTAAATGCCTTACATCTCCTGGACACTGCCTGTTTTAACATCAAAGCCTGAATTGCTGTGCATATTTATACCCTAGTAACTAGCAGGAGACTTGAAGTGGATTTTGTCTGTCTTTTCCCTCTCCCTTCTTTAAACTGAACCTGCAAAGCTTTGCCAGAGAACAATTTTGATTACTCTGCCCCGCAAAGGAAATTTCCTTTCTATTCCCTTATCCTCAAGGAGGATAAAGTGCAGAGAATAAAGTGGCCTTTCTAGTCCTTTATGATTCAACTCAAAATAAATGAATAAATAAAAGGCTCTAGGGGGCTGTAAAATGGAAGAAGAAAAAAAAATGAAGAGCCAATAAAAGATCTACAGCCCTGTTTGCAATCACCCAGTATTAACTCCTTCTGGGAATAAAAATGAAGCTCCGAATTCAAAGCTAAATCATACTTGAATACTACTCATTTTTAGCCTCATGTTTATAGTTCCCATTGTCCAATAGTCTCCTACCTAATTTTATGTCAGGGCAGAAAAGGAGAGAGTTAGTTGTATAGTCAAAAATCATTTCTAGCCTATTTTCTTATGCCTTGGCAGGTTGGATTTGACATCTAGCAGTTACTAGACATTAAGGTCTCTGATAGCAGAGCCCAAGGGGAGAACGTCCTGACCAGCCTGCTGACCATACGGCAGGTCACTGTTCTTCCAAAAAAAGAATCAGTGCAGCCAAAAAGATCAATATAAATCCAATGACTTAAATTCTAAGACACAAATATAAGTACTAGCTCTATTTCCATTTTGGGAACAACCATATTTGCCCTGAATAGATACAATACTAGCCATCTTAATGGATTCCAAAGCACTCATACTTCACTGGTGACCTCTGAAGCACCTCCACCTGAAGCATTGCACAACAGTACAGCGTGACATAGCACGTAAAGACTGTCTACCAAGGGTGGAAGAAGGAAGAATTAGCAGCAGAGAAAGTTCTGATACTTCTTAACATTCCTGTCCTAACCAAATTCCATTTCACAGGGACAGGCTTGCTTTCTCAGACCACTCAGGTAGCCACTCAAACAGAGGACAGTCACACACAATATATCAGTACTACAACTCAGCATTACTGTTTGAAGTGGACCCAGCATCAAATATTACAGCCAAGAAAGCATCACTCCTGGCTAGTACTGAAGTATGCTCTGCAGCCGCCATGTTCTTCTCTGTGACAGCTGGAACTCTCTCAGACCTGGTCTCGCCAGAACCATGTAGTTTTCCTTAAATTCCAGCTACCTACGCATGCGTTTCTTGTCCCACTTAAAATATCCTAGGGTATTTGAAATGTCAGCAGAGGGCTGGCAAACAAGACACACAACTTCTGGGAAAAATAGTTTCTTGGAGCGGCAACTATCAGCCAGGCAGGCTACCAGGGGACATGTAAATGACACTGTCCACCCCTGTATAGCCAGCTGCTTCCCAGATTCAATTGTTCTTCTCATGAAAAAGAGATGCTGTGAGACAAGGTCTTCAAATCTCTCACATGTGAAGACAAGTAGTTCCCAAGTCACTGGAAGCAGAATAAGGCTCTGCATCTAAGAACATCCAGGCTAAAGAAAGGCAAAGCATCTAATCAAGCTATAATCCCTCACCTTAGAGAGCAGGCCCTCATGGGCTAAAATCCAGATAACTGTGTGGCAACACCTGCTGCAGAAGCAGGTATCAATAAGAAGCTGATCTGCAATGACCTATCCACTGACATAGCTTAGAGTGAAATCTCCACATCAAGTACAACTGTTATGTCTGGCTGGCTTGCTCAAAAACTAACGTAGCTGTATTGTTTTCTTGTTACTCCACTTCCAATTTAATAAACAGCTCTAAGAGTCTGATTCTCTTATCAACAACTTAAAAAGATATAATGTGAAATAGACAGCAAATAAACAAAAGGAAGCTTTTCTTTTCTCTCAACTGGTAAAGTTGTAGTAAATACAATAAAATATTTTAAGTCAATAAATAATTTTGATAATAAAATATTTCAAGTCAAAACCTTCTCTTTGACATCCTGAAAAATCATATATTGTCCAAAACCCCAACCTCTCCTCAAAAAGAAGGCAGCACATCTGAAAAAATATGTGGAAAATGGTAAAACAGGCATGCACAAAATGTAGATTCTTCCAGGAAG
The DNA here is from genome assembly GCF_000705375.1 of Tinamus guttatus. The sequence goes on from NW_010585306.1 coordinate 20,602, forward strand.
GTCTACATCTCACAAAGCTGGGTAGCATACAGATCCTTTTGTAGCTGCAAAATTGAGCTACAATGGAAAGAGCCACAACTCCGTTCAGTAGTAATTCCAGTATGGCTACATTGCATTATATTAAATTGTGAAAATGCCCTCTCACTCTAAGCCTCTCTCTCATCTCTTCAGCCTTCTCATGCAGCTCTTGACTTTGGGCAGGAGTTAGCCCACGTACGAGAATGCAGGGTGAAAGAGCACCCGATGGGAATTTTCTGAAAACAGAGGGCTAGGGGGAGCAGGATCTTATAAGTGAAAGTTCTCACTGGGTTAAGGATATAAGGTGAGGCGGAGGCCTTTACTTTGTGATCATAAGATATTGGCGATCTGTTATTTCTGTTCAAATTGTAAGAAAAAGTCATATGAATTAGAGAGTTGATTGAGATACAAGTCTAGGTAATGTTCTTTTCCCAAGATCTTCCCCTGATTTAAACATCTCTCACCTGTTCACCCTTAATCTATTAACCAAGACAACATTCTCTCCATCATGAAATACCACAGTCTTAAGTGTGTCAGACAAATAAATGCATCAGAGGTGGGAAAACACATGCAACTCGAGCAGGAGAGAGTTCTCCTTTGCTAGCCAAGAGGACAGCTGCTGCATGCTCCATGCATGTTTGGCCTGCTAAGTTCCTTCTCCTGTAAATACAGCTCTCAATCTATGCACAGATAATAGACAACAAAAAAACAAAATGATAGAACTGATCTGTAAAGTTCCAGTGACCCATAGTGATTAGAGCCATGAGGACAGTCAGCATATTCAGCTTGTTCTTTCCCCTATGATTTACGCATCTAGGGTAAATTTTGCCTTAGGCATTTGACTGATTTCAGTTTAAACAAACAAGCACTGACACATCCTTTCCAGTAGCAAAAAGATACAGACATCTGTAGGAAGAAGGTGGTCTGCCTGTGGGAAGCAGAGCAAAAGGAAGGGAGCTTTGCTTACAGACCAGATGTGAAATGGAAGAGTTAAGGAAAGAAAGAAGGAAAAAATGCTTACAAAAGACATTTTAAAGATACCCTGAGACTGGGAGTTCTCTACAGAGTCTGTGGTTTAACAGTTACATTGCTGCCCAGCAGTGCTGGAACTATCATTCATTTTCCTCCCTTAATTATGTGATTTTTTCACAACAACAAGGCTGCTCTTAACAAAACCGTTTTTCTAATGATTTGGCTGCAGCCAGAACACTCCACAACTACAACTTTGGACTATCCAATGTATATAAAACAATGACTGTTTTGGTTTTGCACTTGCATTTTCACACCTAACTTTTTTCAATAGATGCTATGGCTTCCTGAACATACATGGTCACAGTTTGTGACCAACAGGGTTAAAAGCCTTCAACTATTCCAGGCTGTGAACAACCAGCAAGAAGTACCTGAAGCAGAGGTCATTACTTCTTACACAAAATACGTACAGAAAATGGCTTAAAAGCTTTACAAGCCCAACGAGCCCTTTGAAGCTTCCATTCACCTCTGTGTATTGTCAGTCCACAGGCAGATTATAGCAGATGCACAGTCCCTGCTTTCAGATGTTAGTTATGAGCAGTAGTGTGAGGGATGGGAGCTAAGAAAGAAAAGAAAGCAGGGGGAAAATAAAATAAAAGAACTTACCTTTTTCAGAAGCACCATGTGTTGAGGATTTTCAAAAGCACTGAACATGGAGTTATTTAAATTATCACCTTGGGAAAATAAGGCATGTAACATTACTGAACACACACCTACCTTTGCGGCATGTTTCCATTCCTGCATTGCCTACCATGGATCAGCTTCAACTCTAACAGTGAACCAAACAAAGGAATTCTACCCAGCATAAAGCAAGTCAGGGAAATCTTATTCAGTGGGAATGAACAGGAATCACAGAGAAGCAAGAGATTTTTGCGGAAGGCCATGCCTATCGGCATCCACAGCAAACCATCTTTCTCTTAAGGGACATGAGCTTTCGGTTTTCCCACATGTGGCTTATCGAAGCAACACCACTGTTACATATAGCGTGCTGCCCTCCCCTGCTTTTGTTTTAAACAAGTGAAAACAAAAAGAAACGCAAGTTACCCAGACATGCAAGACAAATTAATTCACAGCAGCACAAGCTGTATTGCTTAGTCAAAGGAATGTTCTAAACACCTGTTTATGAGCAAAACCAGTCATAAAAACAGCTGTAAGCAGCAAACAGGAGTGAACAACAACAATTTCCCATCCTTTTCTAGACACATAATGACATTTAAATCATGTAGCATCACAGAAGAATTGTATTGAGCTGATTGTAATTGACGTAATTACTTGTATGCATTTCTCCACTACATAGTGTTGTGTTGTAAACCCAAGTGTGTTAAAAGTAAACAGAGCTTTTGAAATCCTAAAGCAATAGCAAGACAGTCCCTGCTGGATTCTTTGAACCTGTAGATGGAAAGAAAACAACTGCTTCAAAGTTCTAAAACTTAAAATACATAATTTAAGCCTCAGGCAGACACTAAAACAATTAAAACTTTTCAAGTTCCTTCTGGTAAAATGGGTTCAGATCAGAACAGGGATAAGATGAACAGATAAGAATGTTTATGTGATTAAAGATGATGACAAAATTAAATCACTAGGGCAAATACCCAATCACAATTTTCAAAGTAAAACTTCTGACTTACGAATCTTTGACAGACTGGATTGGTGAAGAACACACTGGCGAATCTGATTCACAGAAAGCTCTTTTCTCTTGAGCATGTATTAGCATTAGCTAAAACATAAGGAAATAAATACCCACCAACACAATGAAGAAATTCTCCCAGAGAGGATGGCTACCTCAGAGGACTTCCTGAGACTCCTAACTGGAGACAGATTTTCCTAATGAATCTTAGAATATTATCTGGCTGCCATGTATAGGCAACCTTGCACTTCTGTTTTGGTGCAGGAAGAACAAAGTAACTTGGCAGTCAAACAGCCCTCCAGTTTCATACAAATCTGTTGGCAAACTGTAGCACTGCTTAGAGGAAATAAACATTTCAGCTGAATCACTGATGCTTATTAACACTGTTAAAAGCTGCGTGCAACAAAAAGCTTTAGGGGAAAAAAACTCTCACATACAAATAACACATGTAGAACTCTGGATGCTGAAACTCAGCAGGTTAAGGAGTGACTCAGGTTACAGTCAGTACCATCACAGTGACAGTATAATTATTACTCTATACTGATCACTGAAGGAATGTACAGAGGACATCGATTCCTCAATACATAAAATTCGGTTTCTAAGTTATCCCCTCTGCCACACACACAAACATTCAAAAATTCAATACCCAGAGGATTTTTTACTCTTCATTTGAGAGTTTTTCATTTGAAAATGACACAAGTGGCAGAAGGGAAAATCCTCATGGCCCCACTGGGTAATAGAAGACCCCTAAAAAGATACACTCCAACTGGGTACAATCTTTGCCAATACTCCAGACAAGCTTGAGGGATTTAACAGCTGTTTTCAGAGCTATGGTTGTTGATGGATGGAAGGTGTCTTACAGGCACTTTTTAAAGATTAAGGCAAGTGGGTATTTTATTGCTCTACATAGTTCAACCCAAGTTGTAGAATGCATTTTATCACTTGCTATTTAATGTGTACCCCAATCCTGTTTTAATGTTATATAAGTTAAAAAAAAATCCCTCTGCTTTGGTCTCAACTTGTCAGGTGACCTAGTAGGTTAATGAAATAAGCTCCTTTCCATGCATTACAATGGCATCACTGCCACGTGAGTCTTTAGAGAGTAAAAGTTCATCTTACTTTAACCCAGAGATTGTTTCGATGTGTATTACATCTTCTAGTTAAGAATATCAGCCAGCTATACATCAGCTCTTCTCTGTTTTACAGCTGGTAAAACTTAGAAGGAGGGATTGAGAGGCAAATTTTCTAATGCTCTGTCAGTTTTTGATGACATGGATTTAAGGGGTTTGTAGAAGACATTCTTGATTGTCAGTAGAGCCAAGTACCCATTGCTGCATGAAATGGAGCCCAGATCCTTAGCAGCTCACACTGGAATATTTTAAAGTACAATATTGAAATTTAGAGACTTTTTTTTTTCCACTTTTTTCAGCAAATTATTTGTTCAGCCACACCCAGCTAGTGACAGGTAGACAGTAGATTAAAAATGAGAACACACTTACAAGTTTGTTAGCATCAGTTCCATAAATCTGAACTACTTATAAATCTCGTAAATGTATTTGCTTTTCAGGTTTTAAAAGCATTTCCAGTGAGGCAGATAGCTGGCAGGCAGCATCTTGGGGCACCAGAAGATCTCCCACACATCCAACACTATGGTATGAGACCTAGCTGTTGAGTTGTGACAGCAGCAGGGAGTCAGATTCATGACTGGTATAAGAGAAGTGAGGAAGAGCACAGGAAGCAGCACGATCCAGGGTCTCTGCAGTTACAGAACAGTGCAGTGGTAAAGCCAGCTGCAGAAATTCATTGCTGTTTAACATAAAAGCAGGAAGTTTTAAAGATGTCCAGTATGAAAAATGAACCCACTCTAGATGAGAGCACTGTTGTCTTTTGTCACTAAGCAGAGAAAAGGTGTGGCCCATATTAAATCATAAATATGTGATAATCAGTATCTACAGGGTTCTCTTGTGTCAAAGCATCACACAAGTTGCTCAGGACCCCCTGACTCAAGATTTCTAGGTTGCAGATATTTAGATTTTCACAATGTTTAACTTGCCTTAGAATGCCATGACTACAGATGAGAGAGTAAATGGCAAAAACAGAGCAAGAAAGACTACAGTGGGCACAAATGACCTGCCCTTATACCACCAGCTATGCCTGAATCAATACATAAAAAGGCCAAGATGTGCTTCATTTAGTCTGCAAATGGACTGACTGATGCATGAACCTTTAATTTCATGCTTTTTCCTCACAAAGCCATCCAAAATATCACAAAGATAATCTGAAATCTCTATGCCTTTTTTTGTGTGTGTGTGTGTGCGCGTGTGTGTCAATATTTGGAAGTTTTCCTTTCCTTCTCGAAGTTCATATTCTGCAGCTTGGTCAGCTGCAGACGAGACATTTGCTGGCAAAGCCAAACCCTCTTCTTCCTATGCGACACGCAACCAAACTGAATCTTGCAGCCTGGTGGTTAGGGCAGATGAGGCAAAGGATCATCCCACCTCTGTAGAGGAATTCAATTCCTCTGCCTTTTCAACACTAAGTCACATTATTCTAAAGGTAATCCTTCTGCAGAGATGTACAGCGGCGTTCGTCACAGTGTACATCAATCACAAATTACTGAAACACTTTAGGGAGGACTGCATAAAGGAGAATCAAAATGCTTTGAAGAAAATTCACTCTCCCACACCCCCAATGAAAGCTCACATCAGTAGTGTATATGTGGGCTTCAAAGTTATAAATATGCTTAAAAGCAGATTGGTTTCAATTAATTTCCTTTCTCACTTACCAAGACTCCACATGTATCAACAGTATTTTGCAATTCTATAACATCTCCTTTTAGAGAACCTCAAAGCACTTCATAAACATTAATGAAAAATGTAATCATTTCCATTTTATGGAAGAGGAAAATGAGGTCCTAAGGCCCACATACGTTACAGAATACTGCCTGAGCTTTGCAGAACTCAGCAGCTCTGTCTTCTTGCCTTCCATTTCAACCACCAGACATGCATGTTTCCCTCTCTTACGAGTCTGTAACCATGAGAATCCTCCCACAGGAGTCTGTTCTTCAGAAAGAATAAACAACTAACAAAAACTTAAATATTCCCAAAGAGAGAAAGTGCCTTTGTGCCTTATGAACCTTAAAAAAATAATTAAAAGCAACAAGTGCTAACTGTGCTTGATGTACCAACAATGAGATTTGGTAGGTTATGCAACCGGCTAGAACAGTAGGACATAGCACAGACAATGCTCAGTCTATGGCAGCTGTGCTGAAACTCTTGCAGAAGAAACAGTGCACCTCAGCATGCTGGAGAGAAAAAATAATAATAATAATAATAATAAAGTCTTTATAGGCACTTTCCTAGAAGTAAAAGGACCAAAAGACACTGGAGCAATGAAAACAGGCCAAATCACCAAGTATAATTAACTATTATCGAAGACTGAAGCTAAAGCCAGGGATTCTTAGATGTTAAGCAGCTAGAGGAAGATGAATTCACTTGGATTAGAGTGAAGAATAAGACAAAAGGACAGAAAAGTATCAATTTCAGAAAAGTGTCATATGAGATTAATGTCAAAAGGGGAAGGTAAGAACCTGGATGTGGCAGTAAAATTAGAGCTATCGTGATCTGCAGCATACGGGTACCAAGCTGCAGCAAGAGAACAGTAACCTTGGGCAATTGTGTGTGAACACTGCCCACCAGCTGGGTTCCCTACATATTCAGAAATGCCAAATAATGTTTTTTAACTATTATAGAAAGAAGAGCATGCAGGAAAAGAGGAACATAGTGACTGCAAAATAGTCATGAGAGTTGCTCAGCATAATCAATATGACCAAGAAGGATTGTGCAGTTCATCTTGTGACACTCGGAACACCAGCCCTATTGGAAGAGAGCAGTGAGGTGGAGGGGAAAAAAACTCTAAACAACAGACGAAGTACAGATGAAGAAGAATTATTTTGTCCGACTTAAGTGTTCAAATAGAGTCTGACTTCTGTAAAATTGTTCCCCAACCACACCTGCTGAAGTCAATACCTTAAAAAGCACGACTCACTGGCAGTAGTTGCTTTCAACATGGAAGCGGAGACTGCAGCAATGCAGGATTAAAGCTGTGCTGCTGAGTACAAGCACTACAGGAGGGCAGCCAAACTGCCTGCAGAGCAAGCTCCCTCCAAGTTCCACTGTAGGATTAACTTACAGAGCAGTATGAACACAAGCTGAACGTACCCATGTATCTAAAAGTTGAGTTTTTCTCCTCTAATAGTTTTGGGTTTGCTTCAAAAATACAGATTTAGCATCATTAAGATGCTTTACAAATTAATTTTCCTAAACTACACAGGGGTGAAGGGGAACACCAAGACTCTTGGAAAGTCAGATTCACAATATAAAGCAAAACCGGTTTTAAGTGCCAAATTTATTGGATAACAATGTAGTAAAGTTTGAAAAATGCCCCAATTTAATTTGAATTTTCATTTGATATGATATGATCCCATCCTACTATTTTTTAATTATTATTTTGTTCCAGTTGAGAATGATTTCTCTTTCTTCTATCAGATCTGGAAAATCTGTTCTTCCTTCAGCTCTATTTAGCACATCTATCAGCCTTCATTAGCTTTCCTACTCTTGTGATTATCCTTATTCAGTCACAGAAATCTCTCACTACTGAAGCATGTTTTAACAGAAAAGTACTTGCTTAGTTTAAATTGAGCCCAGCTAAGGGGAGCTTGAGTTCCCACCATGTTCCAAGTGCTCATAGAGAAAAAACAACTGTAAATGTCAAGGAAAAAAGGCATAAAATAAAGCTACTACGAAAAAATTAATCCTGACAATATTTCAGAGAAGGAATAAGTTAGGCCTAAAAGCCAAAGCAACAAAATGACTACACATCAAAAACATCCATCATTCTGACCTTTATTTTCAGCAAGTTGTGCTCTAAAAATAAAATCAATGTGTGTCACCTATAGCCAAGTCTCCCAAGGAAAAAAACTCCTTTGACTGTTGTTCACTCTGCTGGCAGTACACAGCCGGGTGTGATTGACTCCTCCTCCATTGCCCGAGAGGCACAAAACAGTGCATGGTACAACAGGACCACAAGGGCCCGGCACTGCAGCCAGCAGCAGGGCAGAGGCACAAGCCACAGCCCCACAGCCGTGGGCGGCAATGCCACCGGACAACCCCACGGACAGAGCACGAGGGACGGCAGCGCTGGGCACGAGGGAAGGGCAGCGCTGGGCACGAGGGACGAGCAGCGCCCGGCCCGCCGCGCTCGACCGAGGGCCACAGCAGCGTCCTCGCTTAGGCTTAAAGTGAAATTCATGACTTACAGAGGCGTAAGAGTGGCACACGATCAGACAAATCATGAGCGCTTTTTCTCCTTCAGCACCGAAAATGTTATTTCCAGTGTAGCTGATCCAATTTTTTGGCACAGGACGGACTCTATTTTAATTTGCTTATGTAAATTGAACCATTTCTCAGCTAGGTGAAAGGCTATTTGTGCTGCGTGCAATGTATGGAAAAAAGAGGAACTGCAGATATTACAGACTACTAATATCAAACTTTTTTTTCCTAATATTATTTATTGCAATACAGAACATACAAAGCTACCACTTAAAAATCTTTTTTTTTTAAATACATAAAATACCATGGGTGAGTTTTGAAAGAGAGAGAACTAACAGAACTGATTGATACTGGAGGTGAAGATTTCTGTGCCAAAACCTTTAAATCTAGTTGCCTTGCCAGAGAGATCTTAACTCTACCATGTGGACACAGAGTCACTTGAAGCACCTCACCTCCTGAGTGGGAAACATGGGATTTGCTTTACTGCAAGAAACAACATTTTAATACCAGGGCATACTTAGAACCCAGGATTCTCTTATTCATTCACTATTGCCCAAAGATCATAAATTATGGTTTAATATTATCAGCAGAGAACCTCAACCTTTCTTTCTGACAGCAAAGCTTGGACCCTGAAAAGAAACTAAAAATCTGTTTTCAAATGCTTAAAGATATGCAGCTAAATGAGGAACTGATATCAAGTCTGCCTGTTTCAGAACTAGCTGCAGACTTCCTATTAGCAAACTCACAACACTACTTGGATTTAACTACTTAACTAGTGTTGCTAAACAGTAATCAGACCAAACAACTATCCAGAGAGATTTCCCAGAGAAAGATCCAGAAAGTATCTAGAGAAACTTACTATGTTTCTCTCCAGAGAGAGAGAGAAAATACTAGCTATATCATCAAATGACACTGAGTGTTCCTCAGCTTTCCCACAACGAGCCTCTGCCATGGACACTCCCAGGAAAAACACTGGTACATATGTGACGTGCTTGGGTAAGGGCTAGACCCAGGAAAAAAACGCTCCTGTGAAGTCTTCTGTATCTTCAGAGACCACACACTGTTATGAGCAAAGATACCATGATTTCTAGCTTATATATTCTCCTGACATTATTTCTGTAGCCTTTAGGGGCCTTTTTAAAATCAATCTTTGGGGAGGTAAATATCATTCATTCATTTTACATCTAAAAAAAAAAAAATCACCAAGTTTTCACAAGGTCAGTTCTGGATGAACCAGGAAAGATTAATACATTTTCAGGACAGAATCAGTATTATAATCATATGCATTGACCTTCTGCATAACACAGGCCACAGCACCTCTGCCAGTAATTTGTACACCAAGACTATAATTTCAGTTTAAAACAGAGCTTAACTTTTAGAAAGACACTCACTCATGATTTAGAGACTTCATGTGGGGAATCTACTCAATGACTAGAAAAATTATTCCAGTGATTAATTAACCACAATGTTAAAGACTGGCTCCTTGTTTAAGTCTCAATTTGCCTAGCCTCCATTTCTGGTTATCCATTCTCATTACCCATTTTCCTCCACCAAAACATGAAAGAGAAGCCCATGGTCAAAAATTTCTTCCTTGAATAAGCATTTGTAGGCTGTCATAGAGTCCCCTCTTAACCTTCACGTCTACAAACTGTAGAAATTGAACCTTTTTAGTATCACTACAAGTTACATTATGACACTCCTAAAGCATAATCCTTATGTAGTAAGATCTCACACCATTTTTACAGCCACCTTCTCAACACTTTCCAATTTACAAAGAACGGTTTACAGTTATTTTTGCCACGCAAGAGAACTGCAATGCTTACAATGTCTCCGCAGCCACATGCAAGTTAATACCACTTCCTGGATATTTTACTTAGCTACAAAATTATAGGGAGTATATGGCCAACTCACTAAACAAGCCCCAAATTACTTGCAAAAGAAACATACATTCCTTTTTCCTATATGAATAGCTTGCTATAGACTCTACTAAAATATCAGTTATCCATATATCCATACTCAAATGAATTTAGGTTATTTGATCAGCCCACATCACTCACCATTTCCTTTTTGGTTCATCTATACCTTTTATCAGCTATGTCCTTTATCTTAAAATCATACCCATTACCACATGCACGCTCTTCATCAAATAGCACAGTGGTATACATGCAACATAACCACTCTGCCATTTTTCCTCTTTTTTTCAGTACTGGCATTGCAGTAGCTGTTAACCAATACTCCAATATATTTTCAATGTTTCAGACTTCACTAAAAATCAGCAGCTTTCAGAGTACTTACATTTTTAAAACTTATTTTTGTAATCATTACTTTGCCTTAGCTTAAAACCACATAGACACCTGCACACATTGCAAGGTATTTTTATCATTTAGACTGAGTCATTTTGAAATTATCCACTGACAACTTTCCAAATACAGAATAACTTATTTAACAATTGCTTTTGCTTTGTCAGCACAAGTGATCACTTAAAACATTCATAACACACTTCATTGTGACACCTTCCTGTATCCCAGATACAGGATTCTTAAATTTTCTTAATTTTTAATTCTTAAATTTTAAATTAATTCTAACTTACCACAGTGAAATATTTGTTCTGGGACTTAAACAAACAAAAAGTTAACTTCATTTTATAGTTTCCCTTTTTAATTACCCATTTGAACAGATTTCTATGACCAACTGTATTTCACTCTCATTTCCCTCCAAAGAAAGACCAAGTCCTGTAGCTGTAATGCAACACTTGTCACACAAAAAAGACAAAGATTTTTAGATGTTAAAGTACACAAACTGAAACTAAAAAGTGTATTTTATCACTTTTGTTCATCCCAGTTACATAAATCAGAGGAAAATATAACCCATTCTTACAAATCATTTCTTGAATGTAATGAGGAAAGACTCAGGTGTGTAACAGATATCCCAGACTCACTCCCTACAGACAACACAGTCGACTACAACAACCCTACCTGTTGGCACGTTTTCACTAGAAAGAAATCAGAAGGAATAGGAAGAGACCTAAAAAAAAAAAAAAAAGCAATAGCCCATACTTCACTGCTACCTCTGAGTCATACAGCTACCCAAAGACATATTAAACATTCTTTTGGGGGATTCTCTTTCAAGGCTATTTTATGCCTACTTCTCTATGCCTACTGACCTAGCGCAACAACATTATCAAGGAGAAAAGAAAAAAAAAATAAGTATCAGGTCCAGAGATGCAGTTAGCTGTAGGTCATAAATCCCAACACAGTAACTCTGACTAGAGTTACCAGACTATAAGTTAGTCCCACCAATCAAGTGCCCAGAAGGGCCATATAAGGAACTTCCACGTTGACTTACAAATCCAAACCCACTACCATGTTTTGCATTAGGCCAATTTAGTCACAGCACACAGAAAAAGAAATAGTCTTTGCACCCTGATGACAGGTGCCCAGCTAAGCTGTCAAGCTCAGCATTAGGGCAAGGTGAACACAGCCTTAGTAGGGAACAGAACCTCAAATTCATGTTTCGGATGGACAATGGAACTTGAAGACATTTTATAGATTCACATAATATTTCCCAAGATAAGCTTGAAGTGAAAATGAGAAAGAAACCTGTGAAGTTTGATGGCCCACAATATACAGGAGCTTAGACTAGAGATCTTAGTAACTCCTGCTGGTTTTACTAGTTTATGATTAGAGCCAAAACCTGTGGCTAGACACTGAAGTTGGTGGTTGGGAGAGAAATACTCCTTCAAGAAAACAGGGGAAAAAAAAAAAAAAAAACAGTGATCTTTCCTCTCTCCTTCAGTGTTAATGTCTTTCACTCATTTTAATCAATCTGAATAAATCCATGAGCTTTTTTTTTAATAATTTAATATTTGGAAATATATGAGACCAGTCATTGCTCTATATTCACTCTCAAATTCCCTATTTTATAGGTCACAGAAGTCAGCATACAAAGAGGGCACCTAGAGAATAAGCTCTTTCAGAGTTCTAGTCAGTGTGAGACTATCTCTAAAAATATAAAGCAGAAGGTTTTATATTGCATACTAATTGCAGATATTCTTACTTTTTGCACAAGCATCTAAGTCTCTTTTCAAATACTCGCTGCCTCAGCACTTAAAATGAGGCACACTAACTAATTATATATTACTTGAAAGGATTTAATTTCGATGATGCTAGAAAGTAGAAGAACATGTTTTCTGTATGAATTTTCCCTTAGAAGCTTCCTTTCCTTGGATTTCAGACACCATTTTCCGTTATTTTTCTGTTTTACAGGTTTCCTGTACTATACAGCTTTCCTTGTTTCTTGGTTTCCTCTCGCCACTGTCTCATTCCTCTGCCTCCTTGTCTTGTATTCATTCCCCTTCTGTTTAACCACCTTTCCAAAATATCCACAAGTAATACCCTGGAACCTTCATTCCCAGATATGTAACACACCACAAGAGTCTCCCTGCCCACTTCCTTTCTCAATGAAATGAGTGACAAGTGAAAAGGAAAAGGCGACTTCATACTCCAGGCTTTCAAAAGTGCTGCCTCTGTATAAATGGGCCTCTGCAAAACGCTGTTTCAGCTGTAATACGGATGAAAAGGCACAAAGGAGTACCACAGCCGAGTACCTGGGAATCTCGTGTGCACTGCGACATGGCAGCTCCACTGCTGCCAGTTTACAGCAAGGGATGCAAAACTGCAGCAGTCTGAGAGCAAACTTAGCTAAACAGAGTTCCTGCGCAAGCTCTGAGAAAAAGAAGAGCTCTAAATGGGAGAACAGGCAGCAAGGAGATATTCAGACAGAAAGGCAGCAGAAACCTAGAAAGCCTTGAACTGACTGGAAAATCCTTGTTAAGTCAATTGAAAGTGTTGAAAAAATAAATTCAGTTACATGTAAGACAAGAAACTACAAGTAAGTCTCTAAAGGGCAGCACTGGAGCTTAGTGAAAATAAGTAGCAAGAGACAACATAAGCAGATACTTGACTTTATCCATCTGGCTTTCTAGATTATTAAAAGTTTCTTAAACCACTATTACAGGAAAAAAATGAGTGCAGGCTAGAGCTCTGAGTACAGGATAAAGACTTAAATCCCAATTCCATTCACTTTTCTGCCAGGGTCTTGGAAAACTCCTTCCTTCCTTCCCAAGGTTTGAGTTAAGCCTGTTCCAGCTTTCCTGGGAGCAAACAAAAGATAGCAAGGTCTCTGTCCTGGAGGATAATTTCAGTTAAGACAGTCTATATTCCATATAAAATTCTCTAAGAAAACATTAACATGTTCCCCTCTCATCTCAACTTACACTACAGTTTAAAATCTCCAGGCAAAGAAATATACAGGAATAAATATAGATATATATATATATATAAAGAAAAACTATGCCCAAATCCAACATTTTCCGCATAGTACAACTCAGATTCAACACCCTCTATTCCACTATCACCTTCCTGCAACTGTTCAGAGGCCAGCCTGCCCAGGGATCCCATCTCTAGGAGAAATAAATTACAGAGAAGAATAGGCAACCTTGCCTTATACTGCAGAGGGAGCCAGGGCCTGGCTGCTGCCCTCAGCCGGGCAAGGCCCACAGGTCCAGGTGTGAACAGCACATCAGCAGCATTATCAAAATCCTTCTCAGCTGTGGCCCCACCTGGCTCCTACAAAGACCTCACTTCTCCCATTGTTCTTGCTGAGGCTGAATTTTAAGGCTTTAAAATCTGTATTTGTTGCCCCCATTGAGCTGCTATTTAGTAGGGCAGGAGAGTTTAGGTGTAGTGTTTGTTGAAGATTTTAACAGCAAAGGGTAGATTGTGCAATGGGACAATAGACCAGGATCAGAAAATCTCATAAGAACTTTGGCAGTGGAATATGCTAGGTATTGGTCAAAACATGGGAAAAAAACGGCAGTAAATTATGCAAGCAGAGACCTGGCACAGGCCACTACTACATGCCTGAAAAGAAAAAGTCAATAGGCGGACTGCTAGGAGTGAAAAGGGGCTGCCACAGTACAAGCAGAAAAGACATTTCAACTAGGCAGGCACAGAGGGGCTAAGGCAGGATGGGAATTTATTTTCTTTTCCAGCTGTAAGGCTAGCACAAAAGAAGAGAGGTGCTCTCAGGGAGCTCCTGGGCCCTGCTAGGACGGAGCAGGACAACTCCGCGTGCTGCCCGCCCCACACGCACGACAACAGGTCTCACCACTCTGCTCTGCCCTGCCTCAGTTTGGAGGTATGGGCCCACTCACTGAGAACAGGCTGCTGGGGCAGACCCAGCTCCTAGCTCTCGCAGGGCTGCTCAGAAGCATGGAGTCAGAGCAAAAGCATCTTTATTTCACCCCCTCCGATGTCCTGGACATTACTTTGCCATCTCCCACCTTACATTCCTGGCGGAGATCCTACATTTCACCCAGCACCTGAAGCCTGCAGCAGGCTGCTAAAGTTTTCAGCTACTGAGGGGCACAAGGCGCAATAGGCCTGCAGGAGCTGAAGGCCTGCAGGAGCTGAACTGCGTGGCTTTCTCCTAGTAAAACTGAATTGAACTGGTTTGTGAAAAGTCAAGGTCTAATATCCCATGTCAAAACTCATCAGGAGGATTCAGGGAATTACTATTTTTATAATATTACCAGTGGATCCAAATTAAGCTAACCAGGTTGGAAAGAGGATAAACTTAATTTTAACCAGGGAATATCAGTTGGGTAGTTACTGCTTCTTAAAAAAAAAAAAAAAAAAAAAAAAGATATGGACTCAAGAAACATGGGCTTAATTTGTAGTTTTACAACCTATATTCTGTGCGTAATTGGTAAACACTCCTTATGATTTTAAGAGACTAATAAATCCTTATCTTAGATACATGTTCTAAGACAAATGTGCTGAAGTTAGTGATGCATTCAAATATGATGTGTTTCTAAACAGATATTTCATAGCTCAAAGGGCAGTTATGAGTAGAAATGACTAAGAGAAATGCTAAGTCCTGTGTCTCTCATGAAGTCAGGATAGATGGCCTTAAAATATATGATGCAGAGCAAATGATAATACCTAGAGATGTAACACTAAAGCTGAACCCTAGAAAATAGGTAATTTTAGACAACAACTCAGTGTCTATGTGTTTTGATCAAGATGAGTGACTGAATGAAAAAGCAACATTTGTTGTTTATTAGATACCTTGGGCTGAGGTGCACTCTATGGTTTCTGTGGGTTACTGGCTCAGCAATTCCCTCGGGCAACATAATTGCTCCAAGACCTTTCACTACACTGACCGCTATTTACCATGATTTAAAAATAAACTAAAACAAAAAGACTACAAGTTATGATTTAAGACTAGCTCTGAGGTAAAACATCTGAATTTAAGTCCTGTCATGAGTCACATGTTCCTAACAAGACAATACTGTTAATGAATCAGTGTTAGTCATGGACTATGAGGTGTGTGTACCATTGGTACTAAGGTTCTGTAAATGGCAGTGTCCAAAGGGGTTCTGTCAGTTTTGGTGCTGGACAAAGAAAAAGTCAAAAGGAAAGAATGCAGAAGTATTCTTTAGCTCATAAGGCCTTCCCCTTGTTCCAGCCCTCTCAGAGAAAAAGGTGCTATTTAATTCCCTCAAAATACTACCGAATTTTAATCCTACTCTCAACTTCATAATTTTTGAATCATCAAAGAATAATACTATGAGTTAAGTGCAGTTTGCTTCAAAAACAGCAACCCAGGTAGGAAAACACATTTTTCTTGATAATTGTTTTTATCCTATTGTTTGCTTCAAGCCAAGAATTTCAAAGTGTTTTAAGGACAGTATGTAGTGCTATATGGGACCAACTGGCTAACTGAGGCAAAACAAGAGCTCATAGGCATCCTGTTCCCACCTGACAGATTTAACACTGCTTTCTTCACTCGTTATAATAGTTCACTTAGTGACAATTCCTGGCATCCCGCTACTTGCTAAACACTAAACTGTGATGTCTGTCAGCATCTTAACCTTTCTATAAACATGGAAAAAATAATCCACAGGCTAAAATGTTGCTGCTAGAAATGTTTTATTCTCAAAAGCAGGAATCTGGCTCTTTGTTATAGAGTGACCCTGAATATTTAAATTACAACCTTCTCATCTTTCATTTACAGCAGCTAAAATATGTTGAATAAATTAAAAATAAAATGCCACAATATTCTGCCTCGACAGAATATCTGACAGAGAAGCAACATTTTCAGTAATGTAGACCTGTTTTTTTCATTTTTTTTCAGCTCCAATCTTTGACAGGAAACGTGCTATGTTCAATACTCCTAAGGCCATATATGTCAAAAATTCAACTTTCTTCAACTTTGAGAAAGTTATTCAACTTTCTCAAGAACAGTCCTGTAACAAAACAGGAGTCAGATCTATAAGCCAGAAGGCAGTTACTGGTGTAGGGTAAAACTGCTTAAAAGGCAGATCTGACTATGGAGCAAGGAGACACTGGTACATCTCAACACACAACATTTTGACTGAATCTATGGTCTGAGTTCAGAGTTAAGTATTGCCCAACCACACAGGACAATACAGATGTGAGACATCATGTCTCCAGAACATCTTGGAATTACAAAAACTCCCAAGGGAATTTCCTAGGCAGAGTGCAGATATCAAAGCCTTAATGGATGCTGACACCAACTGTATCGAACTATATGAGTAGCTCTGAAGGTGGAACATGAGTTAGGAGATAGACTATTTGGTCCCTTCAACTGATTAGGAAGCAAGCAAAATTCTTGCTAGTTACTGCTAATGAGGGCAGTTGGCTTTCCTACCCCTGGAGGGCAAAGAGGAAAGGGGATTGGGCACCAACAAAAATACTTTCAGGTCTAAAACTCTTGTTGAGTGCCTGGAGTAGGCAAGGCACCATAAAAAACATTTACATGGGCGGTGTCCATAGTGAGAGTGGAATGGCATTCCTAATCCAGCTTTGAAAAGACAGTACAGCTAAACTCTGTTGGCTTGTTCTGGCTATTTACACAGTAGTTAAAATGGCTTCTTTCTTCTGCACCCTTGGCACAAACCAATCAATAACATGATAAAAAGATTAGACAGACTGAAAGACCAAGTACATGACTGACTCAGATTTAGAAAAGATACAAAAACATGCAGGACCATTAAGGCCAATACGCCAAATGATAGATGCACTCACTGTACATGCACACACCACACAAAAGGGCGTTCAGCAACTGCAGCAAAAAATTCTAAAGACTGAATCTCTCCTAGGAGTCAGGAGTTAAAGAAAAATGCTTCCAATCGAAACTAAAAATTACATGCACATACACATGCTGCGTTTTTCAGTATAATTTCCTCTTTTATATTCCAAGCTGCCGTCTTACTGACGTGGTTCTGTATGTTCAGATCAAAGCAGCAGCTGCCAGAGCTCTGCTATTGTTTGGGGTTATTTACAGAAGGGCAGAGTACAGTTATTCTCAAGGTACGTGAGGGCTCCAAAACAAACAGGTTGAGATGGAGCTGAGCAAATTTGGAATCCAATTTGCCACATGTTTCATATTATATGCACAGATCAGAAGTGCAAGTCCCCATATTCCCTCTCTCCCTCTCCTGTCTTGAAGAGATTTGTTCACTTAAAAAAATAAAAATCGGGTTTTGTTCTCATGACCAGATCACCACCTCCACTCTCATATACCTCTGATACTTCTCATTCCTTTTGAGTTTCAGTGAAAAACTGATTGTTCTCCACTTTTACAGAAATTAAACTGATCTCCTCAAAACTATAATTTGTTTATTTCTAGACTTTTGACCTTGACTTGTTACTTAAAATTGACCTCTCTTTTCTGTCTCTGCCTCCCCACACATAACTTGTATCTTTCGATGAAAGATTTTTCTTTTCCTCTGTATTTCCTTCCATGCCTCTTTCACTTAGCTAAAATGCTATGTCTCTTCTAATTTCATCCAGAAACATATTTTGTTATTTTATTTAAGAGGCATCCTAAGGTTATTTTCCTGGTCATACGTGGCTTTGTGCTCCTGATTCAAACTCAAAAACATCATTGTCTTTTTGCTTTAGTAAGAAGTGGGATAAGATTCTGGCTGTGTTCACAGCACTAGGCCCTACACACACACACACACACACACCCCTCAAGTCCAGCATGCTAGACACAGTTAAAATCAGTAAAATTCTGAGCGTACACACAAAATCAATTACACACACAGTCATATACAGCACAAAGATGTCTATGCTGTAATTCCTATTTCAGAATAACAACAGGAAGAATAAACTTTTGGATCACCTGAGAGATTTCAAGAGGAGGAATTTACAGAAGCTGTGAGGTTTCATGTAAAGGGTGTTTTGCTGACCTCATGCTACTTGACAAGGAAAACAACATGAATCCAAATTCTAGATGTTCTACTGAGAGGGAGGAAGGAAGCCCTCTGAACCAGCATTCAGTCTTCGTTGAAATGACATCTCCCAAGGTGTAGACCAAAGGGAAACTGCAGTGATTTAAAACTCGGAAGACATTTTCATGGAGTAGACAGGTCATGTTTTAAATTTCACTGCTGCTATGGCACAGGATTACCATCTTCAGTTAGACTGTATTTACAGATTTAATTATTTTTCAGGACTCAAGCAAATTTTAGTTTACCATACTATATGGTTAAGTATTTATTCTTCAAGCAATTAATCCTACTGAAACTCTTGCAAACACAACTCAATTTCTTTTTTGCCATTCTCATGTTACTTTCAAAACTTAGTTTGGACTACTAACAAACACAAGAAGACCTCCACATCTATTTAAATTGATTTTGCCCTATTAGATAGAGCCTCCTCCATTATAGAAAGGCAGCACAGTAAAATGAGTATGATACTATCAAAACTTGCTATTAAGCATTACAGAAAAACCCAGGCAAGCAAACCTCAGCTTCTATAACTTCAGAAAAAATAAATTAAGCATTACTCTAGCAGCAGCAAAACTTCAAATTTTAATACTTGGTGTTGGAAAGACATATTAAAAAGTTCAGAGAAGGATCGGGGTTAACCACATGTGAAAGGCAGCTATCTAGTTCTCACATGTAATAATGGAAGAAGCAATACTTCATACATACTTCATACATATAAAATTAGGTAACCTATTACCCAATCTGCAGATGTTTTGGCTGTCAAGAATGGTGAGATATATAATCATGGGCTAGAGATTATCATGCTAATCATAATCTTATTGCTCTGTCCTAATTATTCTGTTATTTTAATAGAAATTATGAATGAATCAGAAATACAGTGAATAAGTCCCAAGCCTATAAAACTATACATAGTAACCACATTGACAGCAATCTAGTTATTGTTGATATAAGAGATTGCACTTTTTTTTTTTTTATGGAGCAAATCCATAATTTCTCAACAGATTCCTATGACATAAGCAGGAGTGTAGGAAACAGTTATCTTTTTCAATATGCTGTTCTGGTTACTATCTGGAACTAGAGGCAATCTGGAAGAGAGAAAAAATAAACTACTAATAACATTTTCAAATATCATGGTAAGTATTGGTCATCTATGAATAGAACACACAACACTTATTTTACTTGTTGTAAATAGGTCCATATTTTCTTGCTCACTCACTTTTCTTATTTCAATTTATACTCTTTTTATTGTTTATGGGGCATTTTTACTGAATTGATAGTACCATATCTTAATAGCTACACATAAATTGCACATATTCAAAGGATGTTGATTTCTTTCAAGAAATTAATAAAGTTAAAAATAAAGGGAAAAAAATGCTTGCCATAATTCGACCAAATAATGCCAGCAGGAGAATATCCTTTTATATTTTGGAAAACATTGTATCTTGCAGCTGTTTATTACCGTAATGTTGGGACTAAGAGGAAGGAATTTATTATTCTTTCACATGCTCCAAATGTGTTTGCACAACACCTTCGAACTGATGATATCAAAACCATTAAAGATAGCGAATTCAGATCCTGAAGCCTTGTGGCAAGCACAATGATAAGCTACACATTATTGGGAAGCTGAAATACAGCTAATAAATGTTGGCACAAAGTGCTACTATTTTCAGGGTTGTATGGAGTTTACCATTATCTGGAGGCCCTTGTGGTGATGGAGATTTGAGAAGTCTAGCCAAAGGCTTGAGGAGAAATGGCACAGCACAGCTGCCCGGAGGTGCAGGTCGTTGAGAACTGCCCACTGGAGGAGGCTGAACCATTCTCTAGAAGAGCTTAGTCCTCTCCACTGACTTCACACAGACCAGTTGCACCAGATTAAATGCCTACTAAATTTAATCACAAGACCAAACGTGAATACTCATATACTCCCTCCATACCTTTTATTCTTCAAATCTTGTACTCATTTGGATAATAAAATCTTCAGAGCAGAGCAGATTATGTCTCTAACTTCTGTAAGAAAAACACATGGCTGCTTGTACATGGATGCCATGTTCATCAGCAAGAGCTGGAAATAGGATTCTCCATGTATAAAACAGCAGCAGATATCATGAAAACACAGAAAACCTTTGCTCCAAGGACATTAAACAAAACCAAGGTCAATTACTGGAAACAGACTAGACTGCATGGACACTATGTTAAGACCACCATACTTTTCTGATGTTAGAACAGATATTGATGATAGTGATTGGGTTCTTAGTGTGAATTGGTTCATTTTCCCAAACTTCATCATCTTTTTAAATATTGCCTGTGAACATATAAGGGCTGGTCACAGCTGTGAAGTGATCTAGGACTAGGGAATGGTACCTAGGATGTGTATTCAACCTCTTGGCACTGTGGAGATCTTATAAAGCTATAGAGAGAACTTTCATCCTTCTTTATGCATCAGTGGCAACTTAAAATGTTACTGTCCAAAAGCTAAGTCTTTGGGGAGTCCAGGGAGGATGGATGAGATGTGCACATCTTCCAAATATCTTCCAAAGACAGGGGGTTTGGTACCTGGTGGTCAGGCAGTGATCCCCTGTAAAGGAAGTTTCACAGAATGGCCTAATGCTGCAATACAGCATTTTGGAGTGGCCAAAACCTGCAATACACCCCCACTTGTTTCAGAGTCTAACTACTCTTCTCTCAGTCTCTCTCCACTTACACGACAATACCAGTGAAAATCTAAGGAAAAACTTTCACTGTCTTTGATGTCTGAGTGGGGCAGTAAGAATGCTAAGAGAATAGTAGTTAAGACTAAGTAGCAATAAGGACCCCAAAAAGTCAAAAAAACGAGGAACACAGAACAGATGGATATGAGCCTAGCACTGAGGATTCAACAAGAATCCATTATTTTGAATTTAATAGAGAGCCTTCTGGCTGGCTTGGTCCTCGCTGAACCTGGCACCCGCAGAATTTCTTTGTTGTAGATTTTCATCACCCAACAAGAGCAGAGTTTGTTAGTACTTTTGAGAGGCAGCTTAAGACCTGTTGGAAATCTCTCTAGATCCTCTTTTGCCTTCTTAGAACATTTCCACAGTTTATGCTGGACCTGTTGCCTTATTGTACTTTCAAGACCTGCCTGGAACCAAAAGATCTGGAACTACCATTGTTTGTGGCATCATTCAGAGGGTCTTTTTAATACTGCTACAATTAACTGTTCACAGTTCATGAATAAATTTTTGTTCCTAATGTTCCAATCTGAATGTTCTAATCTTGCAAGCTAAAAAGCGACTAAGGAGGTCTCTGTCAGCCTTTATGCAGCCTTCGAATTTCCAAAAACGCTCTGTAAATAAATTCATACACAGGTCCTTCATACACAGATAAAATTTGGAGCCCTCTGTATACTACCACTTCAACTCCACAAGGATCAAATAAGATAACACAGTAAGAACTTCCGTCTCTGCTAACAATCGTAGAGCAGTACCAGACCTGAATAGGTTCAGCCAAGCACCCAGTGCCAGAAGTGCTGATAACGGTGCTGCATAAGGGCAGGGCTGAAAGCCTCTAATGTCACTGCTACTTGCTCCACAGAAAGACTCCATCCTTGCCCTGCTATGGAGACAGTAATACTGAATTATTACAGTCTCATAAGGACAAAATCATTAGCATAAAAAATACTCCAAAGATGAAAATATGCTTAAGAATCCTTAAGAAAAGATTCTTAATTTTAGCCTAGAATCTCGTCCCACTCTGTAGCAGAATCAACTAACCTGTCAATTCTGTGACAGAAAAGAGATATTAAAATGAAGCAACACATGACCCTTCCCAATTACATATGGAGCTGTTCTTCGAAAAATCAGGGAAGAGGCTTAAAATATTTTCCTATATGTCCCTCCTTTTGTTATCCTAACTACAGTTCTATAAGACCTTGTTCTGCATTCCCAAAATTTCCAGGAAAAGGATGTTTCTGTTGCACTTCTATCCCACTCAAAAGAAAGGAAACAAAAAAATCCCAAATGAAAACATGTTCTTATTTGGGCAATGAATCTAAATACAATGCAGATTCCCATCTGCATCATCTGCACTGTCTATTACAAGTTAAAATAGACTTTCTGAATTCAAAGAAAAGTAACTAAGAACCTCAGTCTAAGGTTAGTTCAACTGTTAGAATCCAGTTACTAAATCTGGGAAAACCTGATCTACCCAATACCTTGAATTCTCCTGGGTTTAGGTAAATAAACTCTGCAAGACTCAGGTCTGATCACAAAGAGTGACCTTTGCTCACATGAACCAGCTGGTTGCTCTTTTTCCCCTTTGGAACACAGAAATATTTGGCATTTGAAAACTATGAAAAGAGATGCAATAAAAAGGAACAGATTGGTATTTAACTGCATTTAAGCCAAGTGGACACAAGGCGCTCCCTGGAAGGACAGAGCAGAAATATTTCTCTGTGAAGCATCATCAGAATTTATTTGAAATAGAAAAATACCTTTTACCTTTCTGTTACCTGTAGCTAGAGAATGGGTTGGCATCTGTTCAGGGGACTACCTTCCCTGAAAGCGTACATTAAGAACACACCCCACCCTCCATGCTGATCCTTTGCAATTTGGTAGAAAATACTCTGCAGACTTTTGGCTCCCTAAAGAACTCACAGGGTGCGTGTTCCTAAATGCTGTTTTCAAACACCTCCGTAGCCAGATTCACTGTCTGTGCAGTTATAAAACACACCAACTTTTCAGGTTTACCTTGGCTCCACTGAGACAATATTGGGTAAGATTAATGGCAAAAATTCTTTAGAGATTAAAAGTACTTTGTAATAAAACTAATATTCAAGACAATTCTAATAAAACATTAAAATGGACTGCATCTCTATTTGCTTAACTTCTACACAGAATTTCTCAGACAAGCTTCAGCTGCTTAGTTGAGGGCACCGGTTTTACAAGCAACATCATGTCTTCACGTGCTACCCTCAGTTTTTAAAAACCTCCGTAATCACGTATGGTTACTATGGTCCTTTAGAATCAAGTTTTAGTTTATGTGCTCTCAAGATTTTTACCTGAAAACAGGATATCTGAATACTCAACAGCTGCAGATGTTTCAGAATTTAGAATCGTTAATATGGTTGGAAAAGACCGTTAAGGTCATCAAGTCCAAATTAAGGCTAATTCAAGCTTACGAGTCACTGAATATCAGTTAGGCAAGCATCACTAATGGCTTTTCCAATAGCAGGAAATATTTTTCCAATATTTAATAAATATCTCCCCTACCTTCATAGATGATCTACCATTCAACTGCCCCACAATCATTCTACACTGTTCCTATTTTAAGGGATCATCCACATATTTACATGTATTTTTGGAAAATACATCATCTTTACATATATTCTGGAAAGCTTCTGATCTCAGGGGTTGTTACATTTTCATATTTCAATTATTTCATATAATACATTCTAGTAAGACTATTTTGGACATGCTTATACAAATGTTTTCTTCTCATTCAAGCCCCCCTTAGCTTTTTCAGTGAGTTTCCCAAGTTGTGCTTCTTTGTAACAGATGCAGCTGGCATAATCAGTTCACATACAATACGATATGTAAATTTTAACTCTGGAAAGGAATATTGAAGTTAAGATGGTTTGATTTTTTACTGCTGTCACTGATACAGAATAGCAGTGCTAGTCACAGACCAGCAGAATCCTCTCAGACTCCATGTTTGGGTTGTTAAGCACATTTGAGCCCCAGACCTTCAGCTCCATAGCATCAGCTGCTTTGTCTGAGAGGAAAAAAAAAAAAAAAAAAAACTAGACATTCCTACAACCCTTTTACTGGGCAATGGGGAACCAACATCACAACACACACACCACAACACTGGCTTGTGGAAGCATCTGGGCTTCTCAGCACATGAACTGAGAGAAAAGACCACAAAATCTCAGCTGCACCACGAGATGGTGCTCAGCTGCCTCTAACAGGCACATCAGGGACCAGGAAAGCTGGGTATAGTCTCGGCCTAAACACACACATATAGATTGTTGGATTCCGGTGAGTGTCTCTAGCTCTTACTGGATAATCTATTCCCTGTAAATACTGTTGTGCTGCTGAAGGAGTCATCCTCTAGCTGAAAACTGCAAAAGACATCGTTCCCCTCAAATAGTTCTGCCAAGCTGGAAACTCCTCCTGCACTTCTGGGGGGCGGGCAGTGGAGAGAACGAGGAGAAAAAAAAAAAAAACCTCCACCCCTAAGATCCTGATAATCTTTTCAGCTCATTCAGGAAAATAAGCTGTGAGAGAGCTATGCAAAGAACATCTTACATTTGTGTATAATTTTCATGATGCTGCATGTGCTCTGTTGTGCTTTGGTATGCTTAAAATAAACTGTGAGCAGTGAGAAAATATGATAAACTGATGAAAATAAAAATCTGTCAATTTTACTAGCAATGCCTGTATATATCTCCCTTCATCTAAAATTATCCTAAGCAGCAAAATATCTTAACAAAAGGAAAACAACAAACTTCCATCCTTTTCAGTGTAGTAAAACGGGGAACTAAATGGGGCTAATATTCTGCCCACAGCAAATACAGCACTGGTATTACCCACATGTGCATCATCAATATTTCGGTAAACTAAGGATCGACTCCATTGAGCATTTACATTGGAGATATGGAGGATGTGAAAAAAATATTCTATAGCAACCATGTAATTGGACTGTATGCAATTAGTATTTGACTATATTGGTAACCACCAATGATGATCTAGGCAACTGTATACCAACCTCTAGATAAATCTAGAAATAGAAGTGGTAATCTAAAAATATGTTTCTCCCCTTTCACGTTGAATCAGAGTTACTATATGATATTAGATGTCATCTTCCACAGTAGAACTGGCTGCATTTTAGCAGTAGTGGATATTTAATTCATAAGAGCTCCTGGCTTCATTCACTTTCCTACAGAGAAAACTCATCTTACAAGCCTACAGGGAAAAAAATTACACACTTCCATAGTTCTTTCAAGATGTTTTTTTGCAATTGAAACATTTCTGCTTTTAAAAAAGACCACAGAATTCTAGTAGCATTTGCACCTTTTCTGTTGCAATGATGCGAAAGATACTTTATTCATATTAGACCTTCTGCCATTATAAACTCTATGAGATGCACACATCTCTAACTGTGGTGGGACCCCTACAGTCCTTAACAGTATGTGAGTGAAATGCTGTATATTCTATGGGCTGTTTCAGATGGACTATAAAATGGTTTTTCAGTTATTACGAGCTCTTTTAAATAGTGAGTTATGTATATGTCAAGATGAGCTTCAGCTGAAATTCCAATCCAGACCCCTTATATGCATGCAAAAGGAGGTGGGAGGTAGACAACAGAACAGGAAAAGCATGAGATATTCCCCCAATTCTCATTAGAAAGGTTAGTGGGTTTGCAGGCATCAGAATGATTTGACAACTACTCTCCCTCCTCTTTAAAGTATCATGAAACTTTAACAACTTGTAAGGAGTACCATGTTAGACGGGAGACCATACCTCTGTTTTAATGCTTGACTACTTCCTGCAGTTTCCCTCTGAGAAGCTCCAAAGGAGCTAATGGTTTTGTGGAGGTGGCAAACGCTCTCGCTCCCCAGTTCACATTTCTGAGAGGCCAATGGTCAGGCATAGAAGCACCAAAGCACATTTTTGAAGCAAACTGTCACCTTAGCACTCGGGCAGCTGTGCACAGCAGCAGTACTGTGCTCCCTGGCAGGGGGTTTCTAACAGCTGTAGCTTTGCAATGCAAAAGACAGGCCATGTGGTGGGGGGCAGTGGCAGAAGGACGGTGGTGGTCAAGGTTGAGACAGGTATGTGGCTGAAGACTGTTAAGAGTAGACAAAAGCTCCTAGGTGTGGAAAGGCAACTTCTCTCTGTCATCACCAATCCTCGCAGCATTCACTCATATCAACAGTGTCCAGCACGTATGTCCTAATACAGTCACTGTTTGATTCTAAGATAGTCAACAGCCTGACATGTCTTAATCCTGGAAGCAATACTCTGAGCACTGCCTACACAGCTCCTTGCTATTAGCCCTCACACATCAAGTTTCCTCAGTCAGTGCCTTAAGCAGAAAAAGAAAAATCAATGAAACAAAAAAAAAGAAATGGCCAAGTGCTCGCTGCCTGGAGACCACGGATGATGCTATTTCAGTAGATCTTTAGCCTTCTGTTTCACTCCAAGACAACAAAAGTATTGCCTATTTCAGCCTTATAGTATGAGGCTTACAAACTTTGAAGGCCACAGCTACTTTCTGAGGAAACTGCAAGTGATGACAACTGATCTCAAAGAGAGAGAGTTTATGCAATTAACCGACCAAAATAAAGAATTGGCCAGTAGAGATTTCTGTCTAACAAAGTCAGTTTTATAAATAAGAATATATACCAAAAGACAACTTTTCAAAAACTGGCAAGGAGTCAAGAGAAGCTTCTGGATTGTGGAAAATAGTCAGTTAAACTTCCATAGCTGTTTTCCAAAATCAAGTCATTGAGTCCTGGCAGATGTTGTGAGTTTACAAACTTGGTTTTCTTTCCTGTTAGGTTCCACCACAGCAATTTAGTTAAAAATAACACTCAAAGCATTCTGCCAAACGCTACTCTCAACATCGCCATGTCTTCAAACTGGTGACCTTAAAAGACTTGCTGAGGTCTCTCCCTGAGCACTAGAACTGAAGCATCATCAGACTAGGGCCTTTCAAGGGATGTGACAGCATTAGCTTGAAGATGAAGACTAACTGCTGCTAAGCAGGAGCTGGGGCTGGCTCAAGTGCAGTAAACACATACTGCACTCCACTCATTAGCCCAGACTTATGGCCCCTGAGATATTATGAGATGCAAGGATCTTGTGATATGGCAAAATATAGTTTAGGATTACAGTTTTATGAAGCTTACAAATCATTCTTTACAACTTTATTGTACTCTATGATTCCCCCCAACTACTAGGAAGAGAAAAGAACAGACTATGCCCCTAGAAATTAATCAATTATGCCATAGCAAAACTTTAATCTTCTTGACACTGTATGGACAAGGATAATTAAAGACATTTTGGAAAGCTTTCACTCATTACACTAAGGCTCTACATCCAATAATACAAATCCTCAGAGCCTCTTTAGTGGCCACTCCTTATCCAGTATCCCCTGAGCCATAGGGCTCAGAGACTTGATTTAAATTTTACTGATAGGGTGGCTTCTAGCACAGTGAGTGGTGCTTGGGCTGATTAGCACTTATTTTGGGGGTCTTATAACTAGCCAGGGTCTCACTAGAGATGCTCTCCCTGGGTTGTTTTGAGACAAAATTAAATACAAATATAAAATATTCACTCCCAAACCCTACAGCATGAGCTTCTAGTTTTCTGCCAATTTTCTGCTGATAAAAGAACAATGTGGATGTTCAGGCAATTAATTATAGAAGCAAATCCACAGAAGACATACTGTCCAGAGAGCAGCACAGCAGCTTCCTGTATGTGTGTCACCTATTGCCTCTTATGTAGCTGGAAGAACTCCATGTGGAACTCCAAAGGTCCTTGTCCTCACGACTGCAATAGGTGACCGCACAGACTTTATTGCTATCTTTTAAAAATAAACTCAGGAGCACTGATCCATTTTGTACGGATGTTAAGCAACTTCTGAGTCAAGAGGTTTAAGTCAAGAGCTTTTCTTTGCTGCTGACTTGCACTAGACTCCAATCAAGCAACTCTGAGACATGTCTCACATTTTAGTAGCTGCCATGCAGAAGAGAAATTCTTACCACCTGGGAAAATACCCAAGCGGACTGCTGTTCAACCGTCCACCTGAAGTAAAGGCCTTCCACAGAAAGGCTCCCTCCCTTCCTTCTCTCCGTATCAGAGTGCAGTAGCACTGGGCCAAAACAGCACCCTGAATCTTGAGACTTCTCAAAGGTGAGAACATTCTTAGCTAAGCTGTGTAGATGTTACGGACACCAGGATTACTTCCATCACTACAATATGACATACTAATAGCTTGTTGCTTTTTAAGCCGTATAAGCATTCATTTCTTCCTGATTACTTTTAACTGGCATCAGGAGGTACTACAGTTACAAATATGATGTGTATGTTTAATCATACCTCTTCACTTTCCAAATAATGTTTTCATGATAGAGCACTATTAAGCTTTTATTAAAATGAGAGCAACATCCCAAGAAATCAGATAAGTATGCTTGGTTTTATGACATTTTGATTAGATTACAGTTAGCATGGCTTCCTATTTACTTATAATGATATGTCAAAACAAACAAACAAACAAACAACCAAAAATCCCACACACCTTTAAGCCTCTCAGAGAGTTATATATCATAGGTTCATTTTTTATGTTATTACAGTTAATATTGTTTTACAGTAGCATTTGTTGAAAGAACAAATGTTCATTTGCTGAAATGAACATTGCAGAAGACTGAATCAAGGCAGTAAACACAGAAGGTGACACAACTGGAAGGGGAAAACCAATCCATACTCTAGGGGTCTTCTGTTGTCCAAGGCCCTTCAGAAATTAATTGGATCCAAAACAACAAACTAACCTTGGGACCTCAGATTTTGACAGTGTGCAGAAACAGATTAGATCAGGTTAGGTCTCTTCAAAAGTGTAATGAAAGGATGAAATGAATGTTAAAATAAATGCAGAAAAAGCAAAAATGTTCCCGCTCTTGGAAGCAATGTCAGAATTTCTCAGAAAAAGCAAAAATGTTCCTGCTCTTCAAAACAATGTCAGAATTTCTCAACTCTAGAACTGAGATACGATAGTGATGAAAAACAGAAAGGGCAAGAAGAAACGATGGGAAACAGCACTGGACACCAGGTATAGGATATCAAAAGATATGGAATCAGAAAATAACTCACACTTTTCAATGAAAATTAATACTAAGCATATTTAAAATTAAATGCTTACCTGTTACCATATGCTAGACTCCTTTCAGGTAGCATGAACTGCAGTGATTGTTGTGGTCTTGCTAGTGGGATCTTGAACATACACATTCCATGAAATCCCCAAAGTAAAGCTCTGTTCACCTTTAAAACCATGCTCCAGGTTCCTTACATTCAGTTAGCAATGGTGACTGCTTGACCTGAAACTCTTCAGCTGACTGGGTAACTCATTCCTCACGTTTGTTTTCATCCCAAAATACTGCTCATTGACTCTGACAGACCCATATCTGTGTGAATATGTCTCTGTGGACATATAAAAGCCAATGTGGTCTGCAAGGTTGGAGTGATATTTTGTTTGCTCCTACTTAACCAAATTTTATTCATGCAGGTCTATACAATTTCTCAATTAATAAGTTCCTAGCAGGTTTTCTTCTAAAAAGCTAGACAGATGGCCTGAGCCACTGCAACAGGCAGCAGCAATAGGCGAGGTGTTGGAAGGACTGGGAGTGAGGTTGTTCATATAAAGCAAAGTATCATAGAGTATCATAAAAACAAAACAAACTACAAAAAAGGAAAATCTAAAGTGTTTTTAAATAAATAACTTCAAGCCTTTAGAGGACAAATATATCTAAAAATTCAATAACCTCAACTATTAAAAATGCATGGCAGCAAAATGATTTAAGATGTTTTGATGCTTCTAAGGAAACTAACAAAAGCACTGGATTCAGACTGACTTCTCACTGCTCTGATTTTGGCATTCCCTTTTTTTTTTTTTTTTATTCTTTAATAATTCCCACAATTACCACTAGATTTTGATTTGCATGAAAACAAGATCTTTGCTCTTTACGTACAGAGCTGATTTCCCACCTGAAGATAGTCTTTTATGGATGAGGCTTTAAGAGCAAGCTGTCATGAGAAGCTGCAGATGCTAACAACAACATCAGATGATATCAGAGAAGCCAATATGTATGATCCATGAAAACTACGGTGCAAGTGTCTAGATAGAGTTACAAGTGGTTAAGCAGTAAGAACATACGAACTCTTAGGACACAAAATATCCTATTTTTATGCAAATGTCCTCTGTGTTGTTGAATAAAAACTGCCAATGTCAGATAGCACAGATTCAAGGTAGTTTTTCATATTGCTCACTTCATCTTGAAATACCATGTTCAAACTTCAAAGATCAAAAGGTATTCAACAAGGGATGCCAAACTTGGAGTAATACAGGATTAACCCCACATAGCCTTACAAAAGGGCTGAAGAAGGCTGCAGTTCTCAAAAGCTGTGAATTCATGGTCAAGTTCCTACTGCAAATCAGGTCTCACAGCTGGAATAATCACACATCAGACTATGGTTTGGCTTCGGTCCCCAAGAAACTAATTGCTTCCACTTCTCTGATAAGTAGAATCTGAAGCAGCTTGCAATGAGCAGGAGGGAAAGTTGATCTGGTATCTGTTTAAGAGTATAGTTTTTCTGTCGACAATTATACAGCCCCTTTTAGATTTGGCAAATACCATCTGTAGAAAAGAAAAAAATCTACCTGCCATCTATCACTACAAACATATTCTTAGTCCAAAATTAAGATAATGATACAAAAGTGTTTTGAAATGAAATTCT
>NW_010585306.1:51476-80469 GCF_000705375.1 Tinamus guttatus
TTTTGGGGTTGCAACGCACTTCCTTCCAGCTTGGTTGGGGCTGATAGTCGAGCCCCCCCAAAAAACACTGGCTAGTTTTATCTTTTAACGTATTATAACATTTCCCAGGTATTGTTTAGCATTCCATAAATCCTTCATTGTAAAATCTAGCACAGACGATCTACCAGTTTGGCAAGGAATCTGGTTTTAACTAAAATGAACCTTGAAGCATACTAGGGATCAAAAAAGTCTCATACTTAGGGGAGTGCTGCTTAGTTTGGGGCCTACATTAAATTCCATCAGCTCTTCTGAATATAGCAGAAAAGATTTTAGCTACACAGTCGCAGTCCAGAGTCGGGTATGATCTTCTATTATTATTTTTCATGGTGATTTTAAGATCTCCTCCCTACTCATACAGCTGAAAGGGATTTTCAGTGGCCCAAAGATTCACCTGGAATCACAGAAACCCAAAGGTAATAAATACTATATAAAATGTTATTTAAGAATACAACTTGGAGAACATACTCTGTATCTAAGATCAAATTTTCTGTCCTTTAATAAATGCCCAAAGAAAAATGACTTTGAAAAAATATCAGGTTAAGTTGTCACCATGCTGAACAAAAGTAGTTTCTTTTTTTTTTAAAAAAACATACACACATTCTAGTAGTGGAGAAGTGCATACAGTACCTGTTGTTATTCTTATGTTGTTCTTGGAATGTTTTTCTAAAGACAACAGGTATATAGTGAAATACAATATCAGCTCAGGTTCCTCAGGTGCTCTTCTGCAAAGCTATGAAATAACAGTTTGTCTCCTCCTTAGAGAAACATCACACATTTTAACATACAATCACTGTAAGATCTTTCCCCCACCTCGCTCCTACCCTCCCCAGTGCAGGATAGGAATCCCACCCAAACCATTCAATTTCCAAAGCTTAAAAAAAAAAGAAAGAAAATAAATAAAAGAAAAAGAAAAACAGTTTATAAAACAGCAAAGAAAAAGTTATTTTAATATATATAGAGAGAGAACAAAATGAAACTTGAGGGAAAACTTACTGGCGTTACAGTTTATCCTGATACAGTCTAGATGGGGAAAAATAAATGAAAGATGAAATTGCATCCTTCAAGGTAACAGCTGCAGACATCCAAAAACAATCAGTCCACCCTTCCGGGGACAGACACACGCAAAGAGATGTGGCCATTTTATACTCATATACCGTCTCTACAAATTCAGGAGTGGGTGTATATGTACAGTATATTCTACATTAAAATCTGTTACATAAATATATATATATAAACACATATATATATACACGTATGTATAGAGAGATATACCAATATACATATATATCCACATATTGACACAGAAAGCTATTTCTTTTTGCAGATACCTTTGCATAGGTATAGATACCTCTTCTGCTCCACGAACTAATGTGAATTACAAAAAAAAACCTGACAATTAAGACAAAAAAATCTCCCTCAAAATGCAAGTCAGACTCCAGTGTCAATTCTCTTTTTAAAATCCTTTTATAATTTCTTCAAGAAGCTTGAAGATTAAAAACAACCTTTACACTTGGTTTCTTTTGAATTAATGCATATTGTTATTGCATAAATATACCATCTGTCCCACACAGAATACCTGTAATATCAGCTTGAAATTTGTTGGTGCAATATTTAACCCTTTCCAACTCTCCCAAAGACCCTCTTTTCATTCCCCCTTGTGCCAGCCCAAAACACTAAAAGTATGTGCACAGGTGCATTTGCCACTGTTCGTTCAGGCGAGGAAAGGGTTAAAATAGTGCCCAGTTGTGTCTTATCATAAAATGGCCACTTGCAAACAGCTAACCGCACGAACGCCCAGCCCAGATTTCAGCTAGCTCTGGAGGTTGGGAATACTTTTTGTTGCTTGTTGGGGGTGTAGGGATTCCCTTCAAAGGTCCCCAGCCCTGCCAGGTCCTCAGAGCCCCATCCTGTCTTGCTGTCTGAACGTTGGGACTGAATCGGCTGCTCGTAACGTTCAGGGAGAAGACAAAATGGGCAGTGAAGTGGCAGGACTGGGGACCTTTGCTGCCCTGCTTCATTCAGAGGTTACAGGGAAGGGAGGGTGGAAGAAAAAGGGTATGTGGAAAGAAAAAGAAACAAAACCATACTCATGAAATCTAATAAGCAGTAACTGAGGCGTCCACAAAAACAAAATGAGTGGAGGTAGAGGAACTAGAGTGCTTCTGAGCATTTCCTTTTCTTGTTTAGCACCCTAATGCTCAGGATATTGCACATAAAAGGAGCCATTAAATTTATACCTAGTGAACATCCTTTACTGGGATATCCAAAATGATTGAGAGCTCTAGTATCAGTGCTATTAGGTACTTTGGGCAGTGCTGGCAGTCTTGCAGGAAATCAAGACCATGGATAACAGTCCATGGTTACAGATACCTTACCTGGACAGTCTGCCAGGTATTAAGTCTTCGAACAGCAGAGATGGTCATATTTATTACAGAGATATTGGCTCAGCAAGCGAGATTATACAGAATGGGAGAGAAGACAAATAGCGTGCAATTTGCTGCTTTACTGGACCAATTCTGTGTTTACTCTGACAGATGTAGGAATAATAATTTCAGTAGCTGAAACTAAATGCAGTTTTTAAAAAATAAAAGAGGGAAAAGAAAAGGAATCTGTAAATAAAGAGTCATAACGGTTAGGGATATACCAATCAGGAGCAGTATAGCTACAGAGAGTCTGTTTTCAAGCAGAACTTCTCTTGAGAAAATCTGGGTTTGGTTTTGTGCGATTAGGTTTGTCATGTGTCGTCAACCGCAACAGAAAAGTGGGAGCAAACAGCCCTGGAGCAATTGGTACGATCACCGTACAGCGGTGGCTATATCCCTTCTAGGAGCTGGGTGAGGTAAGGGAGCTCTGAAATACATGCCATGGAACCAGTTACCCTTTCCCCTGTGACCTGAAAGACAGTGAGAAGGAGAGAGAGAGAGACACTCTGCAAACAACAGACATCACGGTCGCTTATACCATCAGCACAGCAGGGCAATTTGCTTTGGGCCAAACTGTCAAGTGTGCCATAAAGAGAAACCTGACTGGTTCCAAGCAAAATTCACCTAAGAGACTATGCCTCCTTTTTGCTTTTACAAGGGTAACATGGTCAGAGTGTTGCTTTCCAACACAATGGCAGTCATGAACAGTAGTGTACGGTGAGCCCTCTGCTTAACAAGTCTCCAAGACTTTAAAGTGTGTTGTACAGCCCAACGTCAAAATCTCATGGCACCCATGTAAGGTGAGCTATACAAGCTACAGTTGCTGCAGTTGCAGGAGCAGAGCAGGAGTTGCTGCAGTTGCAGTTTTCAATCAGTTGTTGAAAAGAGAGGTATCATCAGTTGTTGAAAAGAGATGCTACATTCAAAGAATAGGCATGGGATGAGGGGGGGTTATTTCCTTAATTCTTTCCCAAAACCCTGAAATAAAGGCTCCAATCATTAATGCATGAAGTTGTTTTCTCCTTCATTCATCAGAGCAGCACCCACGGAACTCAATAACAATTAAAAAAACTGCTTGGGAATCCCTGGGTGCTTGTTGCAGTGCAGTAAGACTTGAGTAACCCTTG
This sequence comes from Tinamus guttatus, assembly GCF_000705375.1. Next base: position 55,066 of record NW_010585306.1, read on the forward strand.
TTTCAGCCTCTCAGCACTGTCATTGTGTTCTACTGATGCGATTTGCTTTATTTAGCTGCGCATGCATTCCTGACTTTTCCTTCACTATGGATTTTAAAGATGAATATGCCTAAACAGCTGTAAATTTGTTCACTTGTCAGTACAGCCACTGATGGAGATAGCTGGAGGCCACCAATAAAGTAATAACATAGAGTATAAGTACAAGGGGAGCAGAATGAGTTGTGAAGACCTAGTAGTTACTTTCATGCATTATTTTTCCCAATGTAAATCAGAAGCTTCCTCAGTGTTCAGCCAAAAGATTTTTCTTAAATACATCACTTGCAATATGGGCCAAAGATCCTCTCCTTGGAAAAAATAGTATCTATACTGCAACCAGCTAACATTAGGGATTCATCCTTTACTAACAAAATCTCTGAGAATTAGGCATTTGTTTCTTACTATTTGTGTCTTTGTGCCTCAAAATAGTAATATTTAAGTTATTTAACATTACTAAAGTCTTAGGCTGTTTCTCTGAATCAGGAAAGAAAGACACTTTTACTGTGTGAGGACAAAATCTTTCTTTTAATGAGCATCCACAGGTGGTTATGGAAGAGCATTTAACAGGAAGCTGGCACGAGAGAGCTAACTGGGGCCTGACTGCTGCTCCTAAATCTCAGTTATTTCTCATGGGGAATCTGGATGAGATCTCTTACCCCATGCCATCGTGTGGCTCCTTGTCTGTCTCCTGTCTGCAAGCAGTTAGACTGTGCACCTAGCCATAAATATTATAGGGCAGCTAAATATTTTTCTATTTCTATGCCAAAACTTAAAATGGGGTATTACATGTACTGATTACAAATACAAAAATTATTAATAAGAAATAGACTTAGTGTGAGAAATAATAGTGTAAATGAGTTGCATCATCCACACAAATAGAAATTAGTTGTGGAAATGTGAATATATGTGACAATGAAAACAGAAAATCTGCCTGTTCAGTTTGGGCATAGGATGAATAAAAGAAACCATGTACTTTGGAAAGGCAAAGATGTCTTTGTGACACTTTGCCCTTTTTTTTAGCCACCATTTCCCTGAATATTAGCCAGGCCAAGCAGAAAAACTGAAATGTTCTTGAACAGTAATCAGAGGAATGGTAACCCTTCCCACTAAGCCACTGGAGGAAAAATATTCAGGTGACTCTCTCTCTCCTGCCCAGCCAGTTATTTCCCTTTATGCACATTTTTAAGCAGCAGAAATTATTCTTGAGCAAGTTCCAAGCCAGAATTTGTTTTCTCTCTCTCACTCTTTCTCGCTCTCTACTCCAGACCCATTTCCTCAAAGTCCTTCTCAGTTGATGTGAGATCCATGTCACATTTGGATTGCTGATCTTCACACAACAAACACTCAACCTACACCGAGAGGTGCTGCCAACATGCAGAATGCAGTGCCTCGGGCACCCACAGGCCCCAAGAACCTTCCTCGTCCCTCTAAATAGTCGTCACTGCTACTCCTTCCCCTCCCATGTTCTACAGCAAGCACCCGCGGCCACCCGTGCCCACCCCGGTGTGTGCCCACGGGCCCTGGCGCGCGGCGGGGGCGAGGGGGATATGCCAGCCGCTGCAGGCTGCTCGGTACGCTCTGTTCGCAGGGCTGTTTGCTGTGCGGGCCGCAGGCTTCAGGCCTTTGAAGGGTTGAATACCATCTTTTGATTTACTATGGCTGATGGGCTATGGGAAAGCTTTACAAATCAAATACACGGAAGAAGAAAAAAAGAAAAGAGAAAAGAAAAAAATAACACTGGAAAGAGCTTAATAACCACACAAATGATAACAAGTAATCAAATGGCATAGATCAAAGAAGAAAAACACAGCTTTTAATACCAATATTAAACAACTTGTAAGAAAAGTACAACTAAGTAACTCAACACTCAAAACAGTCTTTGTCATTTGGTTTTTGGTTAGACACTCAGTGGGCTGCTGCCATGTAACTAGTCAGACCTGAGCTCTTCAGGTTTTCAGTTAGCACTTATGTCTCTCTCTGGCATAGGGATTTTGGCAGGGTCAGGGTACTTTAGACTTGGTCTTCATGTGAGACATCTGGGCTATGATCAGTCTCCTTAAAGAGTTAGAATTGACTTCTAGTAAACAACAGAAAATGAATGGCTTGAGTCATTTCTCCAGAATTTTATTTCAACAGCAAGGTATTATGGCTGTTTTTAAAGTAGGAAAGTGATGATATAAGAATGTATCTGACAGTTTTATAAATCCGAAGAAAGGAGAGGTGAAGCTTGATCCAGCTTCAAACAAATTAAACTACAGTCTTGTGGAGCTAGACATAAAAAGAGAGTTGTGACAGGTTTCCACTGATGCAGCCTGTAGCCACTTTTGGGGTAAGATTCAACCTCATGACATTTTCAAGTCTCCAAGTGCAAAATCTGGGAAACTTAGGAACCCCACAGCACACGCACTGCTTCTGTCACTTCACCTACACAAAAACAGTCAACACAGGGCTTGCCTCATGGATTGCACCTCTGTATTAAATCATTAGCCACAGATTTCCCTTTTCAAATTTATATAGACAACGTGGCAACTCTTTACCCATGTCTTTTAGCTGCTAGATAGTAAGAGTCAAACACTCCATGCTTGGGCCAAGAGCCTTGCGGACTCCAGGACATCTTATAAGTAACCAATGTCAACCAGGCACATAACATTAATAGTTCCTGAGGGAAATAGAGTCTTCCAGCGTGATATAAGGAAAGCTGTAAAGTGGAAAATATAAGTATATTCAGGAGAATCTAAACATACAACTCATATTTCCATAGGCTATAAGCCTTACAGGTCCTGAACACCAAGTAGGAGCACTTCTCAATTCCTGTTGATTTTAAAGATGGACATGTCAGAAGTGTCAGTCAAATGACACCTTTCTCAGAAGAAATAATACCTTTGGATGGACCCTGGCAGTTTTTGTGCAGCAGTACTTTCAATGGGAATTGAAAAGTTAACACAAACAGCACTTACTGAAACCCTATCACCTTCCTGAGAAGCTGCAAAGTATTAGCTTCTTTAACAAAGAAGAAAACTAAGGCTCATAAGGTAAAATGACTGGCTACAGGTTGCACAGAAGTAGGGTAGAACTAAGCAGAATACTTAGCTGCCTCATCACTTTCTGGGTAGAAACATACCACTGCACTTTTCCAGTGATGAAGTATACTCTCCGAGAAGAAAAGGGCTAAACATAATCGCCATGAAAGATGACACTGAAAACAAATTTTCATTGTACTAGACCATTAGCATCAATTGTACTAGATTGGAAGAAAAAGCAAAACATATACAAACACATAGGAGTTTCTTTTTTTTCCCTTAAAAAAAGATTTTCTTTTCACATGCAAGAATGCTGAGCAGCAATTCTTTTGAGTTGTCCTCCAACGAAATTCTGCAAATCTTCGAAATTTTCTTCTCTTTAAGTTCATATAGGCAAAGAAGTTTTTCACCATCCTGCTGGTTTTTTTTTTTTTTTTTTTTTTTTGTATTTGCAGAGCTATTACGGTAGCTAAAGTTGACATAAATCATCTAGTCTGTAGGCCAGCCTGGATAGCACGGAATCTGTTGCTAGGCTAGCTAAACACTCAGTGGTGCATTACACTGCTACAGTGTAGCTAAGCAAAGCATATATATTCCCAAGAGTAGATACGTAACACTAAAGTTTTTTGTTTGTTTGTTTGTTTGCAGCTAAGCGAAGCATATATATTGCCAAGAGTAGATACGTAACACTAAACTTTTTTGTTTGTTTGTTGTTTTTTGTTTGTTAATAAAGAGGAGGAGGTTTCCAGGCCTCTTTGGTTCCTTTGAGATGGAGACTATTTTTAAGAGACATGGTCTTCTTTTAATTCATCATTCTTTGCTTGATCCTGCAGGATTCGGAATTTTGAAAGTGGACACAAGCTTTCCCAGAGCATGCACCCTTCCTCATATCAAGTACCCTAGATACCAGAAGTGGTATCATTTAATATTTCCTATTTTCATAATGGTTCTGTCCCTTTGATTCAAAATCTCTTAATTATATTTCTGGATTCACATGAATTGACAAGTTGCATCAGTGTTAGTGAAAAGAAAGCTTCACTTCCTGTATTTGAATTCTATTTTAAAAAGGCTATTAGGATTTCACTACAATGCTTAGAGACTGTCAAATAAAAGGGAAAAAATAGATACGAGCTCATCAAACATGCACATATTGAAAATTGTTTTCACTACTGTTATTTTTATGCTCCTTTCTAAGTTTCCTTCTGGTCAATTGTAACTCTAAGGAGACAGAACACAACCTTTTGGAATGTGGTGATGTGCTGTTATTATTGATGCCTCTGTTTTATTAAAAACACAATTAAAAAAAACCAAACAAGCAAAAAATTAGAATATTTCACTAAATATAGCAAGCCCTAAAGGCTGAAATATATAGTAAAGTTACTAGTGTATTTTAGAACAAGTTATATCAAACTGTCAAATTCTTTAGCCCTTCCTCTTGCTGACGCATCCATTTGGCTTCCCTCCCACACTTGACCTTGACTGTTTTGAGTGATGTTGACGAGGCCAGATGAATGAGAAATGTAACTGATCAAAAGATGGACCAGGCAGCATGTTTCACACAGAGCTCACCAGTCCCAGACGAAGAAAGGAAACTTAAAAAAATAAAGACTTAAAACCCAACACTGTCCATAATGAAGAATTAACAGCAAATCTCCATGCAGCAATGCAGGAGAGAATTTCTCTCTGCAAGAGTATTATTATGAATCTTATATTAGCAGCTATTTTAGAAATCAATTTGATCCAACCAAACCAACAGAAATTAAACAAAAATAAAAAACACTAAATCACAAGCCCAAACTAAGAGTGAAGGGGCAGCGGGAGATTTTTATACGATACCTAAATTGACCATAAGTTTCACGCGGCCGCCGTCCAGCTCCAGGCGCAGAGTGTCAGCAGAATCCCTTGAGGTGGTGGCCATCAGCAGCCCGTAGGCGCGCTGGGACATGAAACGGAAGGACACATCTTCGGCCTCTGTATGCATGACCATGGGCATGATGATCTTCATGTACATGCTGCCATCGTAACTCAGGATGGAGGCCTCTGCAACAAATCAGTAAACAATTTTTCAAAAATGAAAAAAAAACACTCCTCTGTGTGATCTTCAGTCTCAAAGAGCTTTGCTGGAATGAAAGGGATGCTGTAAAAGACAAGTATGTAGAAGGAGGTTTACTAACAGTTTTTTTTGCTCTTGGATTTATCTTGATTTTGTGATTTGTTTCCTCCCTCCTTACTAGTACCTAATGTTTCCGGAGCTTTGCTGACGCAACTGATGGCATTGCAAGGCAAATAAAGAAACAACCCAAAATCCAGGTCAAGTTTAAGTGTCATTCAAATCACAGGAAATGGCAGGAGATGAAGGCACAAAGAAAGCCAAGAGGATGGAAAAGAACAACAACAGCAAGGAAAGAAATTACATTTTTATGCCTTCTCTTAGGATATCAAATTGAGAGTTCAATTGAGGAAAGGCACTATAAAATAAAGTACTTAACATTCTCTATTTGTTAGAGCTTTTGCCTGCAGAAACTGATACTCTAAGGGGGTATATTTGAAGTCTTGCAATGGAATTGCAGCGAACAGTACAGCATGGCAATCATTGTTTCAGCCCATTAATATGCTCTGAAGCATTTTTATCAGCACAATTTACAAATCTGCATAGATGTTATAATGTATGAGTCAGAGCGTTCCCTTTCCCTGAAGCCCAGCCCCTTGGAAGGCAGATGTAAAGACTGCTCCATGTAAGACTTATACCACAGACTGAAGCAGGGGAACTGATACAGAGAGAGTGCACGTGTGTTTTTGGTCACATTTGATTCATTTTACCTGGATCCCTGTACACGTGCTGGCTCAGCGAGCCACCACATTACTAGCTGGCAAGAAGCACTGCTCTGGTCATGGGACATAGAAACCTGTTGCAAATAAAAGTTCCTTCTCGGAGCACCATTAAAATAACACAGCTATGAGTAGCATCGATATTCACCAGTTTCTTTAGCTGCACTCCCTACACACTGGCATGATCTGCAGACCAGAGCTCCCTACACACAGCATCCCTCCAGCCAGACATGCACCTTGTGGGTGCCAACTCTCAGTGCTGCCCTGGGGACTCACGTTTTCTCTCAGCCAAGAAAAATGAAAAGGAAAGAAAACTCCTGTCTCAAGTCGGGGAATGGTTTATTCTTTTCAAATCCCAATTCTCTTTCCTCCCACACCTGCACCCCTTGCCTGCAAGCCGGGCCCCAGCGCGCTGCCTAGCACACGCGCCCTCCCCGGCAGCGGGCACGCGCAGCGGCCGCCGCGCGCTCCCTCCGCTCCGCTCCCGCCACGGACTGCATCAGGAAGCGCAGCCAAGCATGACATGGCTCCTTGGACGCCTGCAGCTGGGATGTGCCCTGCATGAAACCGCTGCGCGCCCGAGCAGCGACGGGGCGGCAGGGTAGCAGGACTGCGAGGGGAAGCATCTGACAAGCACCCTAGCACTCCTGCTTCCTTCTCTCTCATGCATTAGGTAGTTTGGAAGCCAGAGCTTTTCCTGCAGACACTGGAAGACAAGAAACTGAAAAATAGGTAGTAATGAGTTCCTTCCCTTCTAAAAGAACACATTTTGTCCATTGCCAGAGAATACCTGTCCCTAGACAAGAAATCTTCAGCATCATTATGAAATTTGCATCAAAGGGATCTGAAGAACAACCAGAATTTCTGAAGATGAAACAAAATACTGGGAACTATCTATCTATATATATACATATATATTTGAATAGGGTTTCCAAATCAACATCTGAATCCAAAAAGCCAGGAAAAAATGGAAATTCAATCCTAGACTCCACTACTATAGATGTGGCTCATCTCTGAAAAGAGTTACACGGTGAGTTGGAGTGGAAGAAGCTCCAAGGTGCAAAGGCAATATCAATGGCTAAACTATACCAAGTTCCCCATTTCATAACTCCAAAACCCCTCATTTCTTCTTCTAGGTAATGACTGAAACAAATCAGTGATGAGACAATTGTGCTGGCAACTTTCTCCTGAATACAACCACACATTGGACTTTCCTTTACCCATCATACCAATAGGACTGTGATATTTTTGATCAGTACCATAAATAAAAGTAGAAAAACAAGTTATCCGAGTTAAAAACACACATTCCCTTGAGTATTAGGGTAGCCTTGTGGCTATTTGAATGTACCAAACAAACATGCATCAGAGCAATGGATAGTGTATGAGGCTTCACACATGTTTCAGACAGCCACAAAGATTCATCCAGATATGACTCTGTATGAAAAAAAGATCCAGAGCTGCATTAACTGGAGACTGCAAAGCCAGAACCTTTGTTGCCAGTAGCCTGACGACAGGAGGATGAAGAAATCAGGTGCTGATTCAAAACTGCCCTTCCATAATGCCAGAGATCTGTGAAAATCAATGTATTATTAGGAGCAATTAGCTTCCCAGACTTGTGCTCTGAAACTCTGCCAGCTTCAATTTTACACTTAGCATCCAAAGGAGTCATTTTCTACTCCTTCCCAACAAGGTTCTGCATAAACCTCCCAGGGAGATGGCAATGGGCATATTCTTAGATTACAGATACTGAAAAATAGTCATGGCCTCTTTATGCTTGTTCTCCTGCTTTCTAACCTTTTTGCTTGTATTCATCTCTTATTTTCCTTATTCTCCTCTTCTCCATTTCCATAACCAAAGTTTGTGTCACATGGGTTTTAAGAGGCCTTTGGTTGGGATTGTGGAATCAGGACAGCTAGGAAAGACTGGCTGTATCAGTGTGCTTAAGCTGCCTTCAAGACTGGGCTATTTGCTATTTGTTCTTGCTTGTAAATGTAGTGTAGTTTAGCTGGATCCTCTCTGCTCTACCTGTAGAGCTGGGGAGCCTGAGCAGGCCACGCTGCCCTGCACAGAGGCAGCAGGTCCCATCTAATCCGCAGGTGAGAAGTGAAGACTTCCGGAGGTGTCCCCACATGTCCATGAGGAACACAGTGAGATACAGAGGCCCCTCTGGGGACCTGACCTGACCCAAACATCATGTAAAAGAGGACAACGCAACGGAAAAGCCCATTGCAAAGATTCACACACACAGATTCCTGTGGGGTGCCTAAACTTTCAGCTAAAAGAACAGGACCAAATTTGATTTGTTTTAATATTGCTAAAAGCTTTTGAAGTAGCATTTGACAAGCATTTAACATATTATGGGAGAACAACTTCCTATTCAGCTAAAAATATAAATTGCCATTACACAAAACAACCACCACAAGCACAAAAAGCCTGACTTGATCCCATAGCTGTGACGTTCACTTCCTCAACAACTGAATACAGGAACTTACAAAACGTGCATGCCTTTGGTACATAATATTTTATAAAAGAAAATTAAGAAGTTTGTCTGTAAATAATGGAAATATGTGAGCCAGAATGTAATTATTCAGACTGAAATCTGACTACACTCAGGAGCTAATGCTCCTATTTTTGTGCAAAATGCAATGGCAACTTGAAATGTTGACAAGTGTTTAAGATTTTGTGAAATCTGTGGTACCATGCTCTGGCACTGTTCCTCTCCAGGTCAGAAGAAAAGGCAGTATTTACTCAATGCACTGAAAGGCATTTTCAGTAAATTGGATTTTCCTTGGATGTCTCTCATTCAAGTGCCATTGGACCTGACCCTACTTAGCCTGCCAAACAGGAAAGATTAACTAGGAGGGAAGCATAAGTCATCAGCACTTAAAAGGACAATAATAGAGAAAACAGCATAATACTTAAATATCTACCCAAAGTGGGTCCATCATATTATAAATAAGGTTGAGTTTTAGTAGTCAAGCAAAAAGCATTGCACATAGTATCACTTATTGGCAACTGTTAGGATTACTGTACTGGTAGAAACAAAGTGATTTTGCTTTAAATGCCAGGATGCCCATTCCATCACCATTTTTGTTAAGGACCGAAATCAACTCATGAAGATAAAACAGTTGCCAAAATCTTAGATGCATTTGATCACAGAAATGTAAGGAACCTCAACTAATAATCTGCCCTCCACGCATTAAGGTAAGATCAAACATATCACAACAGCAGCTCCCAAACCGCGGGATCATTAGCTGTCAGTGAGACTTTGAAAAATAGCTCCAGGGACTCACTGGAGCCATACGACTACTACTTTAGTTCTCTATCTAAAAACGAATGAGGGGGCTGAATGTCCACAAGACATTCTGACAGAGTAGCCCATTGGTTCAAAAGCTTTGAAACCACAACACCTGACCGTTTCTGGTCGTCTATAAACAATTTGCTCTTAAAGCAATCTGGAGAGGAAACACTCAAACTTTCTATATAGCTTTTTCTAGCACTTCACTACCTCACAGTTCAAAGCATTTTCCTAAAGTCATCCCTAATTTTTCAATGCTTCAAATTAAGCTGAAGGCTTTCTTCCCTCCTGCCAATGGGTATACATATCTTCTTCATAAAAAACCTTTATATATGGATGCACTGCATACAATTATCCTAGCTCCCTTACTCTGTTCTGGAATAGGTAAGCCCCATTTTTTCAACTTCTACCTTTTATTTTCTAAAACTTTTGGCTCTTCTGTTGTCCTCCTTTGGCTTCTCTTTGACTTGTATGTTACTTTCTTAAATTCAGCTCCCAAAATTTGAAGAGTGTATGCCAGTTAAGAGCAAACGAGCACTAAAAGTAGAGTAATTACATGAGACACCCTTATCAGTACAATATGCACAAAATATTTCCAAATGAGCAGCAAATGAGAGTGATAATGAAACTAGCTCCAAGGCATTCATCACATTTTCAGGGATGCAAGAATACTGGTGGGGCAGTAGTAATAACTGTCATTTATAAGGCCAGCGCTATAGACAAAAATTGCTAGCAAACGTTTACATAGACCATCTGGACAAATATTTTTCAAATACATCTTCTCAAAATGTTGCAGACTTCATTGCATCACATTATTTAAAACATTTCAACACTTAACATACATATATGCTTGATAATAGCCTGAAAATGCCGGTTGGATCATATAAAAACATCTTGAAGAATGGGTGAAGTGAAACAACACCTATTAAAACATTCGGAAAGTCAGAACAGAATAAATACCCTATGCATAATTTGCTCTTAAATACCACTGTTCCCTTCCCTATTACAGTACCTTAAATGTTTCCCATCTCTTATCTTTTTATGCTGTTTTTCCATTAACAAGCAGAAGAATGAAATCACCCCAGGAAAAGCTACTGTCTATGTATCCACATAATGGAAGACTTGCAAAAGTCTAGGCAAAAAGCCAAGCTAGTAGCCCCACTACATCACAAAGGTAAAAGGTTCAGTGTAAATAAAGCCAAGTCTTTTCTCAAAAAAAAAAAATAGAGAAAATTATAAAATTGATCTTTTTTTTTAATTAACCAAAGCAATTCAGATATTTTTAGAACAAGACAAAAACTTCTATGTGAATCCAAAAGAGACACCTTGCTCCTCTGGGTGAATACTTAAAATAGGTGAGCTAACACAAACAGACTTTCCAGAGAGTTTTCAGCTCAAAGAGGAATAAATCTCAAAAAAAATAGAGATAACTGTGAAGCTTCCACCACTGCAGATGGGAAGGTGCAACTCTCCTGTCTGAACACCTGCAACCGAAACTGCTGCTGACCCATTCTGAATTTTAAAACAGCCCAAAGAAGTCATGTCAGGATCCAGAAGCACAGTTCCCTCTATTTGTAAACCTCAGAAGACTTTGTGCTGTTAATTCTAGATTTTGTTTAACTTCTCTGAAGTGACCTCCCAAGTCCATGTTCTCTCAGTGAAGAAGGTGGAAGTTTTGATCAGTATCAGCCTCCGCACCTGGTTCTCCCCCCTCCTGTCATCACCACACACAAAAGAGGACAAGCTAATTAAAGGAGGGGGAGAACAAAGAAAAGACCTTAATCCGCAATGAAAAGTAAATGTTATCTGATAAACTTAGCATCTCCCTCCTCCAGGCTGTAATCAGAAGAAACAGGGCTGGGGAGGAGCTAGAAGAGCACGGAGCAGCACAGGGGCAATATTTACAGACAGAGGAAATGCAGCTTGTAAATGTTACTGCCAGCCCTGGCGGGTGAGGAGCGGGGCAGTGTAGCCCAGCAGAGATGCAGGGGAACCACGGAGGAGCAGGCAGGCTCCTCGAGCCCACGCCAAATGTCACTCTAACATTTACAGAGCACTGTGCAACTGTTTGAGAAGAAATCTCCGACAGAAGAGTTGCTCAAAGCCAAAGCGAGTTATAGGGAAGGTGTGGGAAAAACTGCTACTAAAATGATAGTGATTAGAAAATGATTTAACTTGTGTTTAGTTTGAACCATTCTGGGTCCTCTTCATGGCATGGTCAACTCAGCGGAGTATCAGGCCAGCATCTGTCTTCTCAATGGCATTCCCCAAGAACGAGGGGTTACAGCAAAAGGGAGAGTCAGGCTTGTCCCAGAGGTGTACAGTGAGGCAGCCAGCACAAGGGAAATTAAATCAAATTATAAAGAGTGACACGCAGTGAGGGTGGTCAAACACTGGAACAGGCTGTCCAGAGAGACAGTGGAAACTCTATCCTCAGAAATTTTCAAAACTCAACTGGATACCATCCTCAGCAACCAAAGACACTTTTAAAGTTGGCACTGCTTTTAGCAGGTAGCTGGAATAGAAGCAGTTGGAAGTGCCCTGTGACAACAGCCACGGTGCGCTGCTCTCACCAGGTATCTCCCCACTTCCGATGCATCACCTCGCACCTGCAAATTGCTGCTCGCGTGAGAAGGATTTACTAGTGAGTTATCACAGTGATGGCAACGCAGCTCAGAGCACAGCGTCATGACTGAAGAAACAAAAGATTCAAATCGAAGCTGTCCTGCAGACATTGTATGTCCTTGGGCAAATGTTTTACCCCCTCTGATGCGGCTCATAACAATTACAATTACAAACCAAACATGCTGAGATTACAACAAAGACTAATTACATCTGACACCGGTTGCTTTTGGTCCTTTCTCCTGCCAGCACACCAGCAGGTGTGTCACCCCACTGCCAACACCTCCCAGGGCTGCCAACTCGCAGGGGAAAATAAAAGGCTACATTTTCCCTGTGATGGTTCTAAGAGCGGCTGTCAGCAGTAAAATCTGCATTACTTCTCCAGATTTCCAAGAGATGAGGACTCTACTATAAAAAACATGGATCTTGGAAAGCTACAAAAATTGTGCCATGTCCAGCCTACCATCTCTGAAAGGGGAGGTTGTAGCGTGAACTTCACCCTTAGCCTCAAGCGAGAACCAACAGTCTCTCCTCAAGGTTAGTTTTTTAATACTGGAAAGAAAAACAGTAACTCATATTGCCTCTGATTGGTTTATGGAAGGTGCCCAGCATGGACCAGACCATCCTCAATTTCCTCTTGTTCCTTCTTCTCCTCTGACAGCCTCATAGCCCTGAACTTCAAAGAGTTCTAGGAGGAGTGATTTAACAGCATATGGAGCAGAGGGAAAATATGGGTCTACAAACTGTAGACTAAACTTGCCCACAGAAATCACCTGTATATCACAATGATTTTTTGGAAGCATCAATTCTTTAACCCAGCAAACCTCTGACTCAGGAGGAAACACAAGTGATAATTAAGAAACCATCTCACACATTGAAAATAAGTAGGCAGAGAAGCAGGGTTACTAATTGTAACAAATGAAAGCAAAGAGCTCCTCAGAAACTGGAATGCCACAACACTCAAAAAGGCTGGAAAATGGGTCATCGTTGGGAGAAGTGTGATAGAGCAGGTAGCAATTAAGGGGCTAATGACAGCATACATGCTGTAGAAAAAAATGCAGGATAACACTTAATTTGGTGTTTCACATTATATCTTCCAAACTTAAAATACGAGATGAGCCAAGCAGTTTATAGCACCAGGATGGGGGGAAGCCCTTTCAGATCCCTTTCTTCTTCCACAACAGAGCTGCTGTTTTCCTGAAAATCACTTGCCAAAGCAGCGATCCCAGGCGGTGCCTGTCCGAGCGGAGCTCAGACCACAGGGCAGACACAACAACACTGATTTCCTGGGGTCTGACAGGCTCTGACCATTCCCAGTCCTAATGAAGTCATCACGGCCAGTGCTGCTCACCCAGCTAATTACAACCACTGACCAATAACCGTAACCACAATAAAGAGGGAAACAGAAGCAGATGCTACGAAGTGGCAGCTACGGTGCCAGGATCACAAGGGCTGACGTGAGAGACGCCGCCTCGAGTTTAGGAACTTTACCAGCAGATGAGGCAGATAAAGTCCTCTCTTCAAGTGGGCAGTAGACATTGCCTTTTGAAAACAAAGCTCCAGACTGAATTTCATTCTATGTCTCTGGTACCTGTAAACTAATGCATTTCTATTTTAAATAATTTCATATTACAAAAGACAAAAGAATAAACGGCATAGAGATGTATGAGCGTCCTGCATTACTGGTAGGCCACATTACCTGAATCTTCTTGTCTGGACAATTAAGAGGAATGGCCATTATCCATATCACTCTATCTCCAAACATGACCAATTACAGTTTCCTCACTTAAAAAATCAGTAGCTCTTGCCAAAACACTGGTTACAAACATTATACAGATTTCTGTATTTTTTCTCCCCTCAGGAGAGCTTCAAATCCCCTTCTACAGTATCTACTTGCTGAAATGCTTGGATTTCTTTTGTTCCAAAATGGAACTGCAAAGCAGTCATATGATCATCCCATATTAAGACATGTGCACTCACAGACAAGACATGAAAATGTATCCATAAAACTGCAAAGCAGTCATATGATCGTCCCGTATTAAGACATGTGCACTCACTTACAGACAAGACATGAAAATGTATCCATATCCTATATTGTTCTGTTTAAATCAGACATTAGAAACTTGAGAGTTTTGACAGTGAAGAACCTGCTATTTATCCTGTCTAAAGCACTTCTTTCCACTGTAATAGAGTCAAAAAGGGGTATTTACTCTCCAGATTGCTAGCAGTTAGCCAGATCTGATATATTTTGCAACAGTATTCTGACCCATTACAGAAAATAATGATAGATTAAATGCAGTCCCAATCAATCCACGTGATTTGTCTCAAAGAGAAAATTCAGTGTCAGTTTATCAGCAACTGCACCCCTCTCATGACACCACTTCAATGTAACTTCTTCACTAGGTGCTAGGCACTGTACCTGCAGAATTAACTGCCTGGGTGAAGGAAGCTAAGAAGTTCCTTCAGGCAGATAATAAAAAGCTTCTGTTCTTCATGATGTTCTAAGGTTCTTCGATTCCTGAATCTCTTTAAATGCCAAGTCTAAAATTCAGGCACAATAATTGCAAGAAAGGTTGTTTCACTCATCCATGAGTGTCTACGCAGCCCTCAGTGTTCGGAACAGCAGTAAGGACAATATGAGCAGTATGACTAGCCCAAGGGCAGTGTCGTGAATTCAAGCACCAGCCAGTCATTTCCAAAGACCAGAGTATATCTTAGACAGAACAAAGCAGCATTTTTTAAATCTACTTTTTTTTTTGCCTCCTAAAATGACTGTTTAGGATGATCGGCAGCATTGTCAGTGCTCAGAAGTCCTTCCCCAACACAGAAGAGAGCAAAGCCACCTATTGCAAGTATGACACGTCTGCAAGGCTGAGTGCAGTCAGGAAGTTCAAGCTCTAAAAATAGGTTCTAAATTCCAGTAAAAAAATAGCTTTTTGATAAAAATTAGTCATCAGCTGTTGACTTGTGTATAGTGAAAAGAAGTGTTTGCCTTCACCTAAAGGGCCTCCCAGGCTCTTTTAAGTGCAGGAGAGAGGCGCTAGGACAGAAAATACAACAACTATTCCACCTAGCTCAGCAGGATCATAGGTAAGATCAGGACAGTCAATAACTATCTATTTTCCTGGAAGGAATGAGGAGAAAACAATCCAAAGGTAGCAGATCCATAAAAATATTTAGATGTACAATTATCTTAAAGCAATTAGCTCTTGCTGATATGAATATGAGATAGGTACTAATAAGTGTTAATTCTGTAATGAAAGAGGGAATGAATCAGAGCAAAGAGACCATATGAAGATGAAAGCCAAGATAAATTTGGGGGATGGACAGACATTCAAAAGTACATCCAGAGGACTGGAGGGGAAGAGAAATGCTTTCACCTCTATTACTTGGCCAAACCTCTATCAGAAAAAGTGAGATTATTAGAACATAGTCCAGCACAATTTAACAAGGCATGGCAAAAGCAAATGGGAGCATGGCTATCAGATTAACCTTGTATAAAGGCTGTGGCAAATCCATCATCAGGTTTTCCAGGGTCTGTGATAGCTTGACTAAAACTGGCCTTACCAACAAATTGTTTACTTCAGAGATGAAAGCCTTCTCTTCTCTCATTATAAAACCCTGAAAGAGAGTGGGCAAAATATAAAGGGGAGGGAGAGGTTTTGACATTTTCCACTCTCTTCAACAAATATTTTTCTATAGTGAAAATGCCATTAATCACTACCAATAAAAACTCAAAATAAAATAATGACAACATGGGAATGCTGAAAGTGACGGAGCAGCACGCGGTGTTCAGCAACCTGCGGCTCCAGTGACCCGTGCCCCTTTTCGAGGCGGTCTGGCCCCGCTTCCGCACCTGGGAAAGCGGCGGGCGGCAGCGCCGGCGCGCGGAGAGGCGCCCGGCCGCGGAGGAGAGCAGGGTGCAGGTGTTGCTCTAGCAGGGGCAGACATGCCCAGTGCAGCCTCACTTAAGTGCCCTTCCTGCCTGTCCACACACCAAAGGGGCCACACTTGCCGCTCCATGAGGCCAGCCCTGCCTGCAAGTCTGTGACACCAGCCAGACACAAGAGACGAGGAACAGCGGAAGCTCCAGGACAAGGGACGGCCCAAAGAAAAGACCTGCACAAAGAACAGCAGAATTGGCCAGCTGCTTGCAACAAGACAAAGCCAAAATGGCACAGAAAATTCCTGCCTGCAAAACAGAAATCAAATGTCATGATATTTTCCAAATCCCTTTTCCTTCCAACTTCTGTGCAACTTTGGAAACCAACTAAACAGAATATTGTGCACTGCCAAACACACAATAACATTATTTAAGATGAGAGTTCCGGGGCTAACTTTGCCATAACAGCAAATACTTCATGCAGGAATGACATTCTGGGTGATATCAAAGCAGCAAGAGTTATACCTCATTACACCTTTTCTCTTTGGAAACACATGGCAACACCCGCAGCCACTTCTGCACTCATCATTTCCTCTTTACACTATGTAAATACTCATCCTGTGTCAGCTACCATAAATATCACCTCCACAAAGGCAGGAACACAACAGAAAAAAAGCATAACCCCAGATTTACAAAAAAAAAATGCCTTTTCTTTTTCCCATTGAGAGTTTTGCAATGGATTGTTTAAAGCAACAGTTCAAACACTCATGGGATGCACTTACTTTTATTCTTTTAACTTGCCCATTTTAAAAAACAAAGTCTTTATCATATTCTCTTTGAAATAGCCCCCCAAGATTGTATCTGTCGCAAACCCTAACTTTCCTCAGCTCTGCCAGAAGAAGAAAGCTCCATTTAATTTGCTTGTGGGTTCTAGTCCTTCCACTCAAGCCCTGGCTCTTCAGAAAACTCATTCATTTACTAAGATTACAACAAGAAGTGGGACTTTGCTGCTGGACGACCTACCCAAACCAAGAAGAGCAGAACTACTGGAACAAACAGTATGGAACCTGACAATTTATGACATATAATGTAAAAATGAGCATTTTCTCTCTATCAAAAAAAAAAGTTATAAAGGAGTACTGATAGGCATTCAAATATTGAAAACACTTCCCAGTAAATCAGAAAATTGATGGATTTGGCACAGTTCTAACCTCACAACAACATAGGTTGTTTCTTTAATTACCAGATTACATTATTAAGAAATACTTATTTTCCAGTTCCTCATGTCTTCAAAAAGCTTGATCTTACCTACACAAGACTACTGAGCACTGTGATACTGAACCTCACAGAGAAGGCGATGGTGTGGAAAGCAGAGGTAAGATTTCCTCAGTCTGCTATAAGAAGAGGCAGTTTCTCAGAGAGCTAAAGTAAAACATACCTTGAGAAAATACGAGAGTAAGTGAAGCTGCCATCTAATGGTGAAACTCTAACTCTGAAGCCAGCCTAATAGCCAGGACATAAATGCTGCTTTGACCTGCATGTCTTGAATCCAACTGACAATTTTCTTCTCCAGCAACATTTAATTAAATGCTGCTTCTTAGAGCACTGGCTGCTGGTGAGGAAAAAGCGTGTGCCTTAAGTGACAAAATATATCTTCATCTGGATGTGATTATTTTCTCAAACTGCCAGATTTGATTCCCAGTTTTATGCTGCAGATAAGAGACTGCACAATGAAGACTGTAATAAAGCAAAAGCTCATTCTCGGATTTTCTGAAGTTCTCATGAAAACTGCAAACACTGGAGGACAGCAGAAATGCTACTGAACTAAATGAGCTAAATTGCTCCAATAATACTGATTTACTGGACATTTCAGTCCAACCAACACAACACACTTTCATTTCAGCCACCTGTCATTTGCCTCATGATCTGGTGGTGTAACTCCCAAATCACTTTTCTCAGTGATTCAGGGGGGCACGATCCAAATATACCAAAATACTCCAAAAATAATCTAGTCCAAATGGATTAGTGTGCCCTCCACCACCTTGCTGCTTTGCTGAATCTCTTGTAACCATGGCTTAGGAGCTACAGCAGAGGGGCAGAGTTCCCAACTCTTGGGCTCTATTCCACAAGCCATTGGTGATTTTCCTTTAGTTGGATGTGAAACAGGAAAGAATGACATTTACTTCTCTTTTACAGTACCTCTTCAGATCCTCACAGAAATAATGTTACAAAAGTGAAAACAATATATTAAAAGGAGGTTACAAATTGAAATATAAAGCATCATAGATACTTTTACAGAGAATAGTCTGAATTAGGCATAGATTTGTTTGGAATCCATCTCTGACTGATCTAATTCTACATCATGGCCCAACACAGCTCAATTCCCTCCCCTCTCTAACGCGAAAGCAGGGGCCAGTCAAAGCTGTCAGATCGCAGGGATCGAAGGTGAGTCCCTAGGATACACACAAAAGAGAACTCTTCCCTTGCACAAATCTCTCTCCAGCTTGCCACACTCTTGAACTAAGGGACCTGTTTCAGAGTCACGCAAAACTGAAAAGCTCAGAGGTCAATACACAAACCATCGATTGTCTGGGGAAACCGAACGCCAAGCACCTCACCTGCAGAAGCTGAAACGCAGCCCCCTTTGTACAAAGAAAGAGCAACTTCTCTCTGTTTTAATACATGGGGTGGGAAGCCTGTGTGTGTTTAGGTGCATTCAGGAAAGTATACATGTCTGCATACATTGCAAGAGTATTTGAAGTTTAAAATAAGTGCATGGCTTGTCCCTGAAGGAACCTGCCGGGGTTTAGTAAGTCACACTAGGCACCAGCTGCTCCTAAAATTCAATTGCTACATGTATTTTTGTTTTGTTTTGTTTTTAAGGGGAATTAGGACACTGGTAAGGCTTCTCCTGAGGTAGAAGAGAAAGCACAGGGGCAGAGCAAACCCTCCTCCCCGTCCAATTTCACTGCCCCATCAGATCTCACCACTCGTCTCTTGGCAAGTATCACATGTTTCCAGGAGCATCTTGTACCAGTGACAGATCAGTCTAAATGCTGATTCAAGGTGGGGCTTTTCCGAATTTACACCTGAAAGGGATTAGACAGAACTCTCCACATCAGAGAGCATCCTGCTTTCTCAGATAAATTGCGGAAAGGCTTTCAGACAAACAGGGATTCAAATGGGGAATAGGGCAGGTCTCCTAATGGGGTGAGTCTCCTGCCCAAAACTGCCACTACTGGAAGTCCCCAGCACAATTTTGAATGCATTAAGAGGCCCTCAAGAATGCCCTTTGAACTGGATTATTTTTTTTACAGCAGAAATTGAAAAAGAGAAGTCAGAATCAGTTCACTCAGTGTCACACACACACGCTGTGTGTGTAAAGCCATCACAGGGCAGGGACACAAGCCAATGCTCCGAAACCCTGTTCGCCTGCCCGCTGCTGTGCCCCGTGTCCCACTCACTCGGGAAGCTCCACGAGCCAACTGCCACCTCCCGGTTCTGCCTTTCTGTGGACAGACCCTGAAGGACTGCTGGGTTACCAAGAAAAATTAAAATAATGAAGATATTGAAAGTTCCTTTGTAAACTGAAAAATAATCACAAAAGCCTAAAAATGTCTATATGTGTAAGAAGGGGTCAGTTTTTACAAGAGCTGAAATGCAGATGGTTAAGAGCCTATAGAGGTAACACCTGTTTCTCTTTCAAGTCCTGCTGATAAAGACAGACTCAAAAGGGGAAGAACTGAGACACAAGATTTTTTTTCCTCCAAGATTTCAATATTTCAATTAGCCTTTCACTTAGATCAGAATTTATTTACTGCAGAGTTAAGCATCCTTCATAGTTACAAATTCCCTATTTATATCTGCTAACTCTGCAAATTCCCCGGTTCCCCAGTTCCAGAGCAGCTGCCGGGCACAGCTGTGTTCCAACAAAGGCATCAAAACCAGCAGAGATTGCTGCGGGATTGTGCCACTTTCCTGATTTCACCCACATCTGGAAGAGGAAATCACAGTGCTATTCTCACTCGCTCCTGACACAGCTCAACAGAAAAAAAAAAGCCAATCTAATTTTAAAGGCCTGATACATAGCCAGTCTGAGAAGTACTCAAATTTTAATGGCTTTTAAGCATGGCACAGGCACATTCCTCAACAAGACACAAAGAATATACATGCAAGTGCATAGTAAAACTCCTGGACAAAGCAGAAGACATCCTGTGAGCAATTAGATTAGGAGACATCAGCATGCACAGCCTGGCACCAAAGGAGTTTCTATTTAATAGAAAGATGAGGATGTAAAAGCCAAGCAGCTACCAAAGTACCTCATCAACAGGAGCATCGAGGCTAGGCCCACACCACAGCCATGGGACCACCTATGGTGATGCTTGCCATAGAAATCTTGAAATGGGTTTTAGCATATGTCTTTCACCTTCGTGTGGACATTGAGCTCAGGGCTGCACCTCTGAGAGGACTTGGGTGCATCCTCTACTTGCCACGTCCTTCTGGCCACCTGAATCCTGCCCGTTTTCCACCATCTCTCTGGCCACATGCTGGCTGTTGTGAACAGCACACTCCTGCACAACAGCACTCTTCACTCTGCAGGGACCTGCATGTTTAGGGATTTTACTCCAAAGCTTTATAAATCAGAATCTAAATCATTTGCCTGCAATCCAACAAAATTTCAGGACAAAGCAGGACTGGAATATATATCAGCTAAATGACTACCATGCTAGTCTTCTTTTGTCGATGAGCAATGCTGAGAAACTAGGGACACTCTGGCAGTCAGAAAAGCTTCTGTCCTCTGCCTGTAACAGGGCTGAACAACTAGCACTTGCTCCTACCAAACTCGCTCCTACTCATGTACAGACTAGAGATAAAGCGTCTTACGCTCTGCTTTGCCAGCAGCCTACTGAAAGAGCTTGGACCCACACAATGCTGCCCCTTATTTTCTTTTTCTTATACTGTTGTGTGCATACCTCTTCTAATTGTGATTTGAGTTTTTCTGGCAACAGTTTTGCACTGTATACTTGATAATTCCTTCCTTAAGGGCACTTGTGGTCATAATATTATATAACAATACTCCCAAGTTACTTAAATGTGGAGCTTGTTACACAACTCTTTAGTAAGATTTAGCAAAAGGTTTGGGTATCAAAAAGATATTTTTACACAGTAAATTACCCTTCCTAATTCAATATGAGCTAATATAATAAGTAATTTCATTAAAAATCAAACAAAATATGCTCTGGGAATCAGTATCAGGTATATTTAAAACATTTATTCACTTTCCCTCTAACTGAAAAGACATACCATTACTAGTAGGTTTCAGAAAGAAAAACAGATCTTTTGAAGCTGGAAGACATTTTAGGTTTTCATTGTTCAGAGACAAACATTTCACAAATCTGCACAAATTATAAATAGAAGATCAAGATAGATCATGCAGCTCCTTTCCCCCCTATTAAGCATATTTCATTAAAATATATAGCAATGTAGTGGTACAGTGCTGCTTTATCCACTCTAATTTCCAATGCCTAACAGATGGGATTTCCATCCCTTCCCTGAGGTTTCTTTCTTATAATCAAATACAACTTATTATGACGATGCCCTCTGTAATACTGGTCACTTCCTCTCATTTAATCCCCTATTCCAGTTGGAGTCTTCTGAATGTCCTTAAATTATTCCTCTTCCTTGGGGAAAGTATTCTCTCATCAGTACCGATTCATCATGCTTTCCATAGGTTATCATTTAACCAAGCAATACAGAGTGAACTCTTCTCATCTTTCTCCATAATTACTCCCTGCAGCCTTCTGATTATGCCTTTTTTTAAATTTTTTCTTTTTTTAAAAAGAGATAGCCCTGAAAGATCATTGGGATAATAGATGTTTCATATTAACTTTTTTTGAATATATATTCCTACCAAACTGACTAAGAATATTTTTCACTATAGCATTCCTGTAGGTGAGTGTCCAGTGTTACCTCATTAATGGACAATTTAACAGGTGAGGAGTAATATTCAGGCTTATTATCCTGGTGAAGGTCAATGGTTAAAACGATTTAGGGCTACCTTCTTCTGTGCAAATCTCATATCGCTACTGAGTTAAATACATTCAGTCAGTCACTAATGCACCATACAAAATCTCATCATTTGTTTAGTGCTTAGTAAAGGGCAATGCAAAATTTTACCTTTCCAATGCAAAAACAAGTAGAAAGCTTTTTTCCCCTTAAGTGGCTCAAGTACTAAAACATTTGACCTATCAAAGTTGCTAATATATCACCCATACAAGTGCAAGAAAACCAGTGCAGTGTCTGAACAGCCAAACAAAGACTGCATTAACATTAAAGGTATAAAAAGTAGCATAAGTCAGAAACATACTGCTATGTTAAAAGTAGACCTCTGTGACCTTTAAGGATTCTCAATAAACATTGCTGGTCTAGACAATGTAGTTCTTTGGGGAATATAACCCACAATTACTAACACACATAACCTAAAGCACATTTCTGTAGTGATGAAAAGTAAAATGTTATATTCCGTCCAGTAAGAACGGGCAAGTGAGACACAACACAAAAATAAATAGCAATCACTAGGTCAGGTTTTCTAGCTGTTCCCATGCCTCAGGGAAAAGCTATGAAACTGAAAGTCAAAGATTAACAAAAAATCATGTGCTAATGGTCTTATTTCCCACCTCAGAACAGGAAGCAGTGAGTGACTCTGGAATTTGTCACCTCGCATTCCCTGTATGACTTAGGGAAGCCTCAGTATCCAGTATGTTTTGCAGCTGGGAAAGAGGAGGTCCAACAACGTGAAACTTCCTGTGGTGGCAAGGAGCTGGTGAGTGAACCCAGAAGCACGTCTACGTGGTGCACGTTTGTGAAGCACTGAACTAGCGACATCACCTACTCCCATTTATGTGAAGGCTTCTTTTGTGAGGGGCTCGATCCAGCTGACTCACTAGCTCAGCAGCGATGCTGAATTTAAATGGCACAACATGAGGTACTGCCCCAGGAGCAGACAGCAGATAGTCCTGCCCAGCAAACAGAGCTGCACCTACCCTAAGCAGAGCCTTGTCCATGCCAGATACATTGCAACATGCCTCAAACACCACCTGCGAGGCAGCTTTGAGAAGGCTTACACATAACAGCATATGCTGTGCCCCTTTCCTCATCACTGTCTCTCTTAGTTCCCACTGTCAGAAAACATTTCCTGAATAGGTCTACCTGTTCCTTGGCTCCTTAAGTCATAGCATGTACAACTTAAGTTTTATCTCTTTACTAACTTCCTCCATTTATTAATCTATCCAGGTCCCCAGATGTTGCCAGGCTCACAGGGAACGATAGCCGAGTTAGGATGGTGCAGGGTAAGACAAAGAGGGCGACCCATGGGGAGCTGTTCTCTAATCAGCTTTTCATTACTGCCTGGCTGAAAGGCAGGAGCGATTCAGCCACGCTCTTCTGAGTGAAAGAACAGGGAGAAAAGAACTCAGATCCTCATACAAATTATCTCCATCCTATCAGACTATATAAGTACTCGTCTCTAGCAACTACTAATCAAATACCCAAGGACAACACCATGACTGAAGAGATCTGCAAGTTATGTTGGAGACAAGTGGATTTTTTCTATGGGGAAAAAGTGGCTTAGTAACCTAAGAGCCTAATGACGGAATTATCTAACATCTTAGATTCATACATTTAAATCCCAGTGAACTAAATTCAATCCCCCAGCCTGAGTCTGAGACTAATTACTTTCGTAATCTTGAGAAGGTACCTTAATTGCTCTATATCTCAGTTTTCCTAAAAGTAGAATGATATTCATCACTTTTTGAAAATACTTTGTATGTATGCAAAAACAGCACTGGTTTGCATAGGACCTTCACTTAGCATCCTCAATGTGGCTGACAATGATTTAGGTTACTCTGATAGCACAGAAATGCATAGAGGTCAATAAAAGTGTTCTCTCAACATTCGAACAACGTTCTCTGTTGCTTGTACGTTTAAAGACTTTCCCATCTGCTCGCTCTACAGAAGGGTACAGAAATTTATCTAAGCCCCTATTTTTGGTTTCTGCAGAGAGAGACAACAACACTGATTTGGCAGGCCCCACATTACCAAAACACAGTGTCATGTCACTTGCCTGCATGGAAAGACAGCTCTGTTAAAGTGGCAGATAGGTTTCCATTCACTATGTGAACACTTCTTCATCTTAGTATTGAAGATGTCTCAGCCCAAACACAAACAAGCCTAATGCTAGGACTCACATATCTGATTGTAGCAGGACAGTTTTCCTTCCTGTCCCAAGGTCCTCCTGGGTTGCCTTCACCAAGGAGCTCAGGCACATAAACCAGGATCAAAGTTGAAGTTCGGGAAAAAGAGAACACACAGTAAACTATAGGCAGTCAGCCAGCTCTTGACATGCATAAGCTCTTCTGTGCCTAATGGGATACTCCCAAAATGAATTCAAATGGGAGAACAGAGCCATAGGTACAACACAGTTTCTGTAGGATTCTGTGCCATAGGTACAAGACAGTTTCTGTAGGACGCTGTTGGCCAAGACTTTGACGGGGCACATAGATCCACAGTGCATGTCATTTGCCAAACACCAAGCTAATATCAGCCCCTCCTGAGCAACAGGTTGTCTAGAAAAGCAACCCTCAGCAGAAAGGAGGTGGTGGCCATTTCAAAGCCTGTTCTGGAAGATGGCCTGAGGCTTTACTAGCAGGGCACAGACTAGGGTAGGAACAGCCAACAACACATACATACAAGGAATGGTAAATGAGCACCTTGTAAACTGTCATGGCTTGTCTCATGATAAAGCAATATAAAAGAACAGGTGTGTTTAATAACTAGTCACCAGTCAACCAGGGAAAGATAAAAAGAAAAGAGAAGTCACAGTAGTGTAAATCAGCTTGGGCACGCTGCTTGCTCATCTACGTTCTGTCATCCTCACTTTATGCCCAGGTTTGCTCAAGAGACTGTGCACTCAGAAGCAATCCCCTAAAAGCACTGTCTTTCACTCTAATCCATATTCAGAGGGGATATGACCAGAACCAGAGGACATCTTTCCCTGTTTGGCCGTTAACTATTTAACAATCCTTCTCTGCTGTCTCTTTGTACTATTTTATTCTGAGAGAAGCCACAGCAGTTTTTAAATTGGTCATTTACCTTTCTTTGTTTTTTTGTTTGTTTGTTTTTGTGTGTGTGGGTTTGTATGAATATGTGTTGTCCACTGTTCATACCACAGTATGCAAGAGCAGTCTCAAAAAAATCAGTCTTTCTCTCTCTTATCTGTATTCACAGAGGACTGGATTTTCACTTTATGGTTGCGATGTTCTTGTTTCTTCTGCAGGTCCATTAGCGCTGTGCGCACTACACAGTCAATACCAATTGCAGCCCACAGTTTTCTCCCTTTTTTTTTATTTGGACACAAGCCCTTCTACATGCTGGATCCATTACTCTCCGATATGGCTGTTTGTGTTTTTTCTTTATGTTTTGATTTTGTTTTTAAAACACCACAGTGCCTTTGACTTTAAACAAACAAAAAGTATATATAAAGCAACCCAAAATAAGGCATTTAAAAATGGCATGATAAATCATTTCATAATAAATCATTCTATCTCATATATCTCTTTACTCTGATCCATTTTGTTTTGCCTGGTTGCTTAACCTGAAGAAGTTATTAAATTACACAAGATATTAATTATTGATTTGACAAAGCTCCATCATTCCTG
>NW_010585306.1:80493-96837 GCF_000705375.1 Tinamus guttatus
TCCTGCTCTTCTTCCTCTCTTCTTACATCCCAGGAAAACTTGCTGGACATTCCTTGTTCTTCCAGACAGAAAAGGGAAGTGGAATTTAATTGCACTGCAAGTTAGGGGACTGGAGGAACCTGATTGTTGGAGGGAAATTGAAAACAAGCACTTGAACAAAATAAATACCTATGATGTTTCACCAGGAGAAGAAAAAAAAAATGGAAAATAATTGGGAGGGGACTAAATCTCCAACCTACTGAACTCTGTTCAGTCTCCACTTTCCTTTGCCATGGTGGCTAACGCCAGGTCCTCTGCACGAAGTGGTTTTCCCAGCATCAGACCAAGGCAGCTGCAAATAAAGTGCCAGCTACAATATGTGTTTTACTTTGTCCACATTCTCATCAGGCCAACCCTGCATTCCACAAGAAGAAAAACAGGAATTATTTGAAAAACAGCCATGAGACAAGCACCCTGCCTGCAGTGCAAGATCTTCTGCCAGAAACACTAGACAGGAAGGAAAAGACTAAGATACAGCACTAGCCAGTCCTGAGGGAGAACGTAATAAACAAATATGAACCCAGTGTAAAGGCAATCTGGATAAACTGGACAAGAGGGCTGACCAGAATAAGTGGAACAGGACTGACTTTTGCTACCTAATTTTCATCAGAAAGCTGGACCACAAAAGAAGAGATCTTCACTGTTTTAGTGAAGATGCGGTAATGAAATGGCGAAAACTTTGATGTCTCCATGACTTGGAAATCATTGTTAGGTTCCCACCTTCAGGAACACAGAACCTGCATGCTGAAATTAGTGAAAGAACTATAGGTTTTCAGATGATTTCTTAGTATCTCAAGAGAGTCTTTTTCTCTTCGGTTACAAATATTCAGGGGAGAGATATTAAAAAAGAAATCTATAAATTGAGATTTTTTGACATTCTTCTTTCTCTGTCATGTCACTACTTAGCGAGTATGTTTCCCGCCATTCGCTTGTTCAAGGGAAAAATCTCACCATAACATGGCAGACGACACACGCAACCTGAGCTGCGTTCTTCTCTGCTCATCACAAAAACCCTTCTGTCCCTCAGGCCATGGTACATTAAGATACAGCTTTTTCCTGTCTTCAACCTTCCAATTACAGTCACAGAGGAAGCCAGAGCTATAAAAGAGGCCTTCCTTTCACCACTGTGCTCTGCAGCTCTACCAAAAAACAAGGCAGGTCAGGAAGACTGACCTACCTTCTAATCTCTAGGGCAAATACTCCTCCAAGAGCAGAGTAAGATATTTTAAGAGACAGCCACTACTCCGTACATATTTCCCAGTCAATTCCAGGGCTGTCAATCTAACATACGTTTCACCTGAGGGCTGAATTGTCATTTTCCATTTTTATTCATTTAATGAGTAGTGGATTAAAAAAATCATTATTTAAAATACCACATTTTTCTTTGCTCAGCATCTTGAAAGGGGCCCTTGGCTACTGAGATAGTCAGACTAAACTCTGATGCTTTGATACAACTGTTCTCTTCCTCCCTTCAGCTAAATCACAACATGAAAGATTACATTCCTTCCTTCTTTAGAAACAGAAAAACATTAAGTTGCTAACACAAGATTAGGCTGGTAGCAAATGCCAACCTAGAGGGGCCTGGGCTGTCCTTAGGCCCTAGAGGGGCCTGTTAAGGCCATAACAGGCAGGACTTCACAAGTCAAAACCTGCAGGCCATAAAAAAAAAATAAAGAAAAAAAAAAAAGAAAAGGAAACATCCTGAAACTAATGGCCCTTCTTAACAAGCATCTTTCCTTGTACATCCTGCCTGCTGCAGTGCCCCTTCAGTGGTATGACTTTTGCATCAATGTGATGGAAATCTCCTTCCTTTTAGGTTTTAACTGCCCACCTGCCCACCACCTCTAATCACTGTAGAGCGGAAGTAGCTCAGAAAATTGTATCTAAGATTTGTTTTTCAAGATACAGTTTCCTTCCTCAGCACCTGTCACACCATTTTAAATCCTTTATCGTGGACTGCTGAGGAGAAAGAAATGAGGAAGCTGGCAAGGAAGCAAATAAACAATACTCATACTATGTTTCATTTATGGATTCCTTTACGTTTATATTCAGGGATTCTTTAACAAAGTTAGGGATGATTTCCCTCTGGAGAGTGATACCTTGGAATCGGGTATCCTAGTGGGGGAATTTACAAGGATACCTGCTTTAAACTCCATCAGACGAGTTGTTCATTGCTTAACTGCGTAGAGGGGGCAGCAAGCAAACTGAGCAGGTCTGACTGGCCGCTGTACACTGCCGAGCAAACCTTTCCATGCTTGTGGTGACGGCTGTGCCTTTGCATCCTCTTTCTGTATCACATAATAGCCTCGCCCATCAGTCATGGTGTCCAAAGGATGACTGCCTATCTCCATATGGAAGGAGAGTCAATTAAGGGAGAGCCATTAATGCTAAATCATTCCCCTTGAGGTGAATAGAGAAGAAAGGAGACAGAAGATGAGAGCCCTGTGCCAGTGCCTGTCTTTCAACTTGAAGGCTTGGCCTGGACAAAGCTGAGAGACAGAAGGCTAATTTCACAGACAACATCCCCAAAGTCTATATAGTAATCTTAAATATTGGAAATATTTTTTTCATGACAAATGAATCTTTTTCCTAGCCAATTCCATCAATCGCAGGGACAATTGCTAGTTTCACCAGAAACACAAAATAGTTTGAATCCGGAGTATGTAAAGGAAAGGGGGCATGAAGCCACAGGACCAACATCAACCACAGAGCAGCAAGAGACCTCGAACATCCCACGCATTCTGAAGCAGTTCTTGCATCAGATCTCATCAGGGCATCTCCTGGCACCTGACAGACCATCACAGATACAGTGCCCATATCCATATTCAGATGAGACCATTTTGGATCATATCTCTGACATGCCATTTTACCTGCCATATCTTGCTGAGAGTTGCATGGCAATGTAGGATAAGTAGGTTAGAGTGTATTGCCTTTCTGCAGTATCTTTTTCACTTTAGCTGGACCAAGATTTAGTAAAGGGTCTTGTGCCTATTCAGCGCATTTCAGGCAAAACTGATGTGCTATGCTAAGGTTTCTTTTTAGACTTAACAGAGCAGCATATCCTAGCAGATAATCCAATACACTACTGCAATACTAGTCATATAGAAGAGACCAGTAAGAACAAAAGAATAAGGTGCTAAAAAGCATCAACCTGATGCTCATACTGACCTAACCACCCATGCAAAATGTCTTCTTGCTCAAGTGCCCTTGCAGAATTTGATAGCGGCCCAAAAATATAATACCATTTTTGATGTTCTTATTTATTGAACTGAGAGAAACTTGGTGAAAACTACAAACGTTAATATGTGGAAGCCTTTAGAAAAGCATTCAGGTTGTAAAAGATCTTCAGCATGACTGGTTATTACTCACTTAAAAATAAAAAGCCAGAAACAGAGCCCACAGCAATTTGGGGATTTTAGGGAAAACTTAGTGGGAAAATAAGTAGGGATTTTTAGGGGAAAAAAGTTAGGGAAAGGTGTCAGAAGTTACTTTTTCTGTGGCACTAACTGACATACTCAGATAAGATAAAGAGTACCTGGGGTGCTGACAAGTTCACATGCAGCATAGAAGGGAGAAATTGCCTTACATATCAAGAGTGTAAGATGATGGAGAAGGGGATGAAGAAAGAGGAAAGAACACATATAAAAATCACAGTCATATCATTATAAAAAAATGGAGAGAAAAATCATTTGATTTTCATGCAGTCTCCGATTTGCCAGCTGTTCAACAGATGCTGTTGGAGATTGTCACACCAATGAGACTTCGAAGTTAAAGTTCAACAGCCTAAAGACCATGAAATGATCTTTTCCCAAAAAGATGTAATCACTCAGACTGCAGAATTAACTATACTCCTCTCTAAAGAGGATATCAAAGGGATTACAAGGCAACAAATGCTCTCACTTGCCCTGGAAACAACACACATTCAGAGTAGCTTTTAACTGAATATCCACATTTATGAGCAACGTTATGATGAGTGGGAAGGTTGCCAGTTCGACGACCCCAGAACTGAGAGCCACCATGAAATTGCTCCTTCACATCATTTCTCTTTTGTTTAAAGTCCCAGCTTAGCGTCTCATGTACAGCTTGGGAACTTTCTGGATGGTACCAAGGAAGCTACCTCCACAAGACAAATAAAGAAATAAATAAATAAGCAAACAAAGAACAAAGATGGAGGATACAAAATCTAAGGCTTTGAAAACAAAGGCAGGTAGAAATTGAGTTTGCAGAAAGCTTAAGCTTAGTGTGGTAAGTAACCCAGCACTTGGGCAACAGAATGTTACCTTTATATACTGAGACACGCACATGAAGGAGCCTGCATACACAGATCTGAGTACAGAAGATGCTACATTAACATCTGCTTGAGCCAGCCACAGGGCAAGTCTCACACATACTAAGCTACTCTATTTACAAATGGATTGATAAGAAAATGATCTTTTCGAACAAATGATCTTAAAAGTAAGCACCTTTTAAATAATTTTGAATGAAGCCATTACAATAAAAATTAGTAAGCAGCAAATCTGAACAGGTGTGAAAGGATGACTTGAACCTTTTTCCAAACTCAAGTGGAATCTTTTTTTCCTGCTCTTTGGAGACATTAGGGGAAATCATACAATAGGGACCTATCTGGCACTTGTAAGACAATTAACAAATGAGCTCTAGAAGAGACCTTCTGATGGCTAACATCTGTGATGTTACCCCACGCAATCATAAAAATTATCATGGTATTTTGACTTCCTTAGAATCTTTAAATATCCAAGATCCATTTGGAATTAAAATACAGTAGCAAAGATTTCTTTCCTAATTTGTCTAGCATTATGGGAATCATCAGTACAACATGAAAATCTGTTCTCAGCAAATATCTAGGATGACACTGCAAACTCTAAATGTCCAGACAATCCAAAAAAAATCAATACACTTGAGGGTTTCTTTAAGCCTTCAAATATATAATCAGGAAAGAACTTCACTAAAATAAATAAATAAATAAAAATCTATGCTGCTACCTGCACTTGAGACAGTAAAGGATGCAGCACTTAAACCAAGTAATGATTTTGTAGCATTTCTTATTACTAGTCATTTTACAGCATCTCAGTTTATTGCATACATAATGGGCAGATGTGTGTTGTCATTAAATTGCTCTTAGCAAACATTGCCATAAAGGTACTTGGCAGATAATAAAATGGAATGCGAAGCTCTAGGCTCAGGATCAGCATTACCAAGAGCAGATGCATTGCTGCTCACAGACAGTGTGTCACAAAACACAGATAAAGTCTGGTTGCTCAGGAGTGAAGTATCCATCTGCGAGCAGACCAGATGGGAAAGGATACTGGTTCCAGCCCCCAGAGAGGAGAACTAAATGGTATGTCCGGATCTTAGCAATTAACTTCAAACATTTAAAATCTGAACCATGGTGCCCCTTATTTTGATCCTAAATGACTGGCAGTTTCATACAAACCTGCATTTTCTGATCTTATTACCAACCATATATTTATCAGAAAAAAAGTTCAGCCAGGCGATTTAAGTAGTAGAAAGAATTAAAGAGTCAGTAAACAACATTTGATTTTCATTGGCCTGGACTGTTGCCTCTGTAGTTCTTCTTACAGTGTTCAGGAGAAAGAAAGCATGCAGAAAGCTTTCTAGCTCAGCACAGGACTAGATCATACCACCCTTCTGAGCCCATGGTATTTTCACTGCTGCTACAGAAAATGGCTAATCTAAATCCCGTGCATGTTTCTCTCCTCATGCTTGCTTACTGCCAAGGCTTTGGGATTCTTTTCAGAAAACAGTATGGGTTGTAAGGAGATACTGTCTCATCACAGCAGAGAAGTACTTCATCCTCCATGAGCCAGATTTCAACTTCCACATCTAACACTTTCATTAAGTGCAATTACCAGGGGGCTGCAGTGCCCTAACACTGAAACCAGATGGCACAGAAGACAGTAACTAGCTACAAAACATGAAACTACCTTCACAGTAGCTGCACCCTGCAACCCTTCTTGTTGGCACATCCTTACATGCACCTTAAACTCTATTGACTTATGTGTGAGAAGCTATGTCACATGCAACAGGAGGAACATGCTACCCACGGGAAGATTCTTTTTGTCACCTCTCACAAAGTCTGCACTATCTCTGATGAGAGGAAAGCATTTGGAAAAACATATTCTTGGGCTTTCAGATACTTTAGGTCCTTAATTTCAAGCTAACAAGGCACCAAGGACCTGCTAGGACAAGGTACTCTAGAAGAAAGTTGTGTTGCAGCAACCATTCTCTCATACTCCTGTTCTCTCTAAAAGCCAAGGATGCCAGAAGAACTAAATGCTATCAAGAGTACTGCCTTTAGCCTTTCCTTCCTAAGGGCCAATATAACAACCTCTAAGACCTTATAACCTTAGTATAAATCCTCAATATATGCTTACAATCATTACAAATTTCCATATCAAATCCACTCCTCTGAGTCTGCCATTCATTTCTGAGCAATTCAAGAACTGCCTTTCATTTAGGAGCCTCTCTGGATGGATGAAGTCTTGATCTCCACCATACATATTCTAATCAGATACAAAGAGTGCAGCAGAGCTTGAGAAGCAGATAAAGATCATTACCACATACATCTCAGGTTTATGCACACCCAGTTATATACAAGGACTTCTTATGACCAAGAATTCCTGGACCTATTGCCTATCCCAATGTCTCACACTCTGATCTCTGCTATTTGTGGAGACTCACTCCATGTAAATGTGATTTTGAAACCAAGCCAGTGGTAGAGCAGCACATGTCCAACGACCATTGACCAGCACAAGCACAAAACTGAAGCACAGCACAGGTATGTCCTGCTGTGAGTACAGCCAGCCCCTGTGGGTAGGATAGAAACCTCTTTTGTCATTACTGGGACACAATAACACTTCTCTGACAAAAGATTTCAAATTCTGCAGGTTAAGAAAACTGGGAGTGAGTTTTCTCTCTCCTAGAAACCTAGAGGAAGGCCTTATGCACCTGACATCTGCTTATCCAGATATATCTTCGTTTTCCACCTTAAACTTTAAGGGTGGATACAAGGTACTCAGAGCATTACCTACAGGAAGGGTTTTATCCTGTGTGTCATTTTTTTTTCCTTTATTCTTTGCCTTATACCTCTATTTAATGCAATCTGGTAGCCTTGGCAGTGTGTCATTATCAATTCCTGTCCAGTGGAGAGAGCTACCTTCCAGTGTGCAGCACTACTGAGTTATCAGATCAGAATCTCCACGTGATCAGCTAAACAAGTCAGGCAAATCAACCAAAGGAGTCAAGCAGATCATGGAACTGCTCTGAACCTCCCCTGAGAAGCATCTACTTTCCTCAGCTGACTGCACAGGGAGCTTTGGCATTCAGCACAGGCCCCTCAAATCAGTGCCAGGCTTGGCACTTTAAGCTCCCAAAAAATAAATCTGAGGCATCTAAACAAAAGGAAGTAAGAAGATTATTTTAATTGAGTTCATGCCACTTGCATGCTGTCATGTAACAATGGGACAAAATAGTTCTCCTCAAGGTAGTGGCTGGGAAACTCATGTTTTCAGGAATCATCTAATCCATTGTAATCTAAGAGAGAGAAGTGTTGAGTTGACACAGATATAGCCAGGACACAGGCAGGTTTCACGTGAACACTGGATTTTGTTCTGGTGCTCCTGTACCCCTTCGGCTCTACGTAACTGAGGTCAGCAAGCCCGGCTTACCTCGCTCGCAGGTTCTGCCCCAATAGCCAGTGCCAGTGCAGTCACAAATGAAGCGGTTCCAGCCGTCCTTGCAGAGCGCGTTGTTTTTACACGGGTAGCTGTCGCACTGCTTGGTGCTGAGGCGGGAGCAGGAGGATTTGACTCCTGCTGCGTTCTGGGCCTCTGCCAGTTGCCGGATGTTCTTGCTTCGGCCGTCGATGAACAAGTCTCGGATACAGCCGACGTAGCCGTAGTTCAGCATCGCTGTCCAGAGCTCTGTGGGGAGGATGAGTCCTGCCCGGTTCTCAGGGAGGCCACCCAGATACATGTCACCTTCCAGGTCCAGGATTTCGCTTTCCCCACTAGCAGTGAACGGGGTGCGTCTGCTGTTCACAGATATAGTACCTAAGTAAGGAGGATAAGGAGACATCAACCATTGCTTTCACTTCAAGCCTCAGCCTAGTTCATGGCTTCCAATAGCTGAGTGAGGTTCAAAGGCCAGTACAAACAACTGAAGATTTTTCTCTACACAAACACACATAGTCCCTTCCACACAGCTTCCCCTCCTCTTGAGCTAGATTTCACATAAACAGTGGATAACTGGGGTCATAGTGCTCCCATGTAGTGACTGGGTCATCATGTGTTGGTATCCCAAAAAAAACACTAGAAGGTCACTAGCATAACAATGCAAGGGATAAACAATAACATACAAAAAAATGAGCATTATTTAATGGTATTCACCCAGCAAAGCAAAAATGTGCTGAGAAAGCACTGCAATTTGATGGTATCAGAACTGGATAGGAAAAAAAGACAAAAAAAATTACTAAGTCACACTACATAGCTCTAACATGAAATATTTCATCAAGTTGGACTTGAACAATGGGACCAAATGGACCTTTGTCAAGTTTGTAGGTGAAGGTTGATATATTAGAGGAAGGACAGGGCAGAGAAACTCTGACAAGCTGGAGTAATGGGCTGATAGAAATCTTCCCATGTTCAACAATGATAAACACAAAATCTCACACCTGGGACACACAAACCTCTCACATTCCTATAAGCTGCAGAACAACCAGCTAAGGAGCAACTCTGCAGAAAAGGACTTGAGGATCTGTTGAACAACAGCTTGAACATGAGTCAGTTGTGTGTACTTGGAGCAACAAGAGACTCTGATTGCAATTTGCAGGAAGGGAAATTCCAACTTCGGAGAACTAGAAATATTTCACCATGAGGTCAGTCAGACACTAGAAGGGGGGCTCAAAGAAGGTGCAGAATCAGCATCCTTGGAGATGCTCACATCTGAAACGTGCACAGTCCTCAGCAACCTGTTCTAGACTTTCAATGAAGCCCAGATTTCAGCAGAATTTGGGGTAGAAACCTCTAAGGGTTTGTTCAAAAACAAATTAGTCCACAGTTTTACGAAGCAAGGTATCTGAACTTACTGACATAAAGAAAGACGAAAATCATGTCTGAAGAAGAGCTGTTATTAAAACTGTAGTATCTTCCATATGCTCTACACAAGATGTAGGTATACTGCATTCAAGTTATTTATACACATTGCAGGAAGTTATCCCAGCACAGAAAATAATTAGAACATGCAACATAAAAATATAATTGGAGTACACAGAATAGGTGCAGACTGACTTGTTTACGTTTAGGTAACATATCCAAAGGAAGCCAGGAACCCAGGGCTAGTCTCTGTCTTGGTCCCAAAACAACACGTTCTTCTGAAGCGCATTCTGCAGGTGTTGTGATAGGGACCTCTGCCCACCAGACGCTCGGCTGAGGATCAGCAATTCACTCTCCCAGTCATCACATCTGATTGCTTTGCCATTGCAATACCCTGCCCCCCAGATACTACTGTCCATGCTTTAAGATTAATTCCAAATCATAGCATTTTTATCATAAATCGCTATGACAGTGGGGGAGTTTAGTAGATAGAGTTGGCTCTCTTTTGTGCCTCTGTAAGAAAATGCAGTCATGTACATATGCTCTTCTCTTCCTTCAGTTGTAATAGGGGACTTTTTAGCTAGAGAACAGAATGTATGACACAGAGACAGGTTATTTCCTGCATGCAATGTTCAGTAATAACTTAGAAATAATGTCAGAAGCAGCAGAGTGTTGGAAGTAATCGAGGTGTTACAAATTAAGGGCTCAAAGAAAGCAAGGGCAGTTTGATGAATCATTTTGTAAAAATAAGCTGTACTGCTGCAGACATTTTCCCTTTTAGATGGTAAGAAAATAGAAGACATGACAATACACCTACAGTCATAAAAGCAAGTGTCAGAGGCACAGGATCACAGCCATCCTGCCTACATCTGGGCTGCCACTCCTGCAAAGCTGTTCAGCACATGGAGCACACACTGCCCCGAAGGATCAACACGAATGGAGTTGCTGGAGGGTTGAGCTCCAGACAAGTGCTACCGTAGAGAAAATATGAACCATGTGCAAAAGCCACAAGGGTGAAGAACCTCCTTTTGTCCCCCACAGAAAAAATACCAGAAGGTTATGGCAAAGTGCAAAACCTGAAGCCGGACAGGGGAGAAAAAAGACTAGCCATCGGCCCAACTTCCTGCTAGTGTTTTACAAAATTTCTGTAAAGAAATAATACTAGCTCCAATGCATAGGACTTTTTAAACCAAGCTGTTGGTATAGAAAAAATATAAATTGACCCTTGGAAGAAGGAAAAAAAGGCAGCACTAAAACCAGAGCTGATACACAAAAGAGTACAGCGAATGGAACTGTACAGTGAATCTTCTAGTAAGATTTTAGTGTCCAAGTGGGTGGGATAATGTGTGGGTTTTAGTAGATAATCAGCTGAAAATATTTTCTTGTGTAACATGCGCAGTGTTCTCCAGCTAGAACCAGTCACAGGCTTTGCGGACGCTTTGTAGGAGCTTACTGCAGGGACAGAAAGTTTACAGGACGCCAGGCACCTGTGTCCCAGCTCCTGTCAGCGCACGGAGTAAAAACAGCTTGTGTAGCGCTGGCAGCCAGCACAGACAAAGCATACACAAAGCCTAAGGGGACTAGATACGCCAGGGGTTATGTGAGCAAGACTGTCACACTTCCCCAGCATTTGTGCCTTAGTGTTCTGGTGTTTGTGTCTTCATTCCTCGCAGTATTGAATATTCAGATTTTTAAACCATTTTGCTAAGCTCAGCAGATCCTGATGCTTTGAACTGCTTCAGAATTGGGAAGAAAGAGGGGGGCTGACACATAATAAAGGATTAGATGCTTTGCTAGTAAGAATCAGAACATGTGCAGGGGGGTTGGACTAGACAACGTCTACAGAGGTCATCTACAGACAATCTTCCAACCTTAAGCTTTCTATGATTCTATGAACGTCAGTAGCTAAAGCTGAATGGCTATTTTGTGGCCTATGCAAAGCAAGTTCATTATTTCAGCTCGTTTTCTGTAAGGCAGACATCCTGGTTGCAACCATTCTCTGGTCTGCTCATGGGAGAAAAGCCAAGGTCTCAACAAGAAGGGATGCTGAAGTTCCTTATCACATCTACCAAAAACACCACAGAAGAATGGTTGATGCTTGATCAATGTATGGTGTGGAGAACACAATACCAAGTATTCTGGAGAGACAAGAAGACATTAGTCACCAGGACCATTAACTAGCAGAAATTTCAGTAAAAAGTAAAAAAAGGAAAGAAAAAAAGAGAGAACATGCAAATGTGTACATTCTTGTTCAACAAAATGCTTTTCATTCAGATCTGTTATCTCCAAGCAGTGTTCAGACCATTACAAACCCCCCTGTCAGGCAATGAACAAGTCAGCGTTGTGTTCCCCGGCAGCAAGCAGCAATGCTGTCAGTCACACCCTCCCCTAGCCAAACCAGCGTGCCTCCTTCTTTCCCAGCAAAGGGCTTGGTGTCAGTTCTGTTTCTCCTTCTGCTGCTGTCTCTGCAGGGACCAGACAGTATCCAAGCAAGCAAGGAAAAATGAAAGCAGTACTGAACACTACTAATTGAGTTTATCCTTGCAAGTTAATTAAATTTAAGTAATTTTAAAGAAATCAAAGCTCCATTTATTTATTTATTTATGGCTTCCTTTATAAAGTGTTTCTATCGATGTCTTTAGGAGATAGCAATACATAATCATACATATTAAATCCTAATAGAGCTCCATGCCAAATATAAGTAAATTCCTCACATCAAAGAAAAAACTATCTTCAGGCAAAGGCCTGTTCAAAGAGGTAGGCCTTGCATGGTATCTAGAAGTCAGCTCTTTGAAAAACTCAAGGGATGCCAGTTCCAGCAGTGCATTCTCTCCACTGAGAGCATTCTGCCACTAGAAACATAAACTAAATACTCAGCTTCTGAAGAGCACAAATCAAACCCCAAACCTGCTTGCTAACACAAATAAAATTCCCTTTGAAGGGAAAATACGGCCTTGTTTGGAGATCCTAATGTTCCAGGAGGAGTTCAAGTCCAGCTGTCCATGTATTCATAAGTTCAAGTTTCGTTATTTCCTTATTTTGATTCCTGATATAGTTTCAGAGCACATCCTATGTATGTTAGCTTGATCTACAACATTAGAAGCAAACAAAATGTCTCACGGTAATTGCAAAATAGGTGCATTATGAAAAAAAAAAAAAAAAAAGAAGCCGTGAAGAAAAAAAAGAACAAAATTTAATGCAGAAAGAATTGACCACTTCAAAATCGCACGCTGAGATATGTATGCTGAAGATTAATAGGTAAATGTTAATAGTTTGCTTCTGTGATGTGCTACCCAAAGTTCATGCTAAACACCTCATAAAAATCTAACACACCATTCAAATCTTTGTTTTGCTGGGTAAATATTACTCATGTAATAGCCTTTTTTTTTTTTTTTTTGTAAGAAAGTGACCCATTTCTAGCAGGTTGTGAAAGCCTCTAAGAGCCAACATAGAATCTTCAACGTAAAAGATGAACCTTCTTAAGAAAGAGTAATCACTCTACCTGATCTTCCATCTCGTTGAATATCCACATGATACCACTCTCCATCATTGGCTTTTTTCTGAGTGGCCTTCACTTTAATGGTCCCAGAGCCCATGTCGAGCAGCAAGTAGAGGTTGCCATCTAGAAGCTCCACTGCAAAGAAGTCTACCTTTGTATTTTTCTGGCTCCTGGCATCCTTCCTCTCCTGGGGTTTACCATGTGTGAAAAGGATCAGTCCGTTGGGTTCAGTGGTTCGGAAATCAAAAGAAATGGAGCCCATCCTTTTGGTATTCCATTTAGGCAGACTGATATAGGCCTCAGGTGTCTCAAAACTGATGGGATCCAGTGTAGCCACGTTCTCACATACGAATTTCACTTCCCCGTAGATCTTCATCTTAGTATCACCAATCCGTGCCAAGCGAGACAGCTCCAGACGAATGTCGTTATTCTTATAAACAACCTGCCAGACACAAGGAAAAATATCATACATCAATCCTGTATACTGTACAAATACCCCAATTACTTTCAGCCATGGGAGATAAACTTCTCTGGAAAGGCAGTGAGAAGCAGAAAGGAGACCATGCAAGAGTCTGACGTGTTGACAGAAGAAGTCTGAACTGGAAGGGTGCATAGAAACGACTGCAATAGGCTCTCTGTAATGACTATAGATCAGATAAGTAGGCAGAAGAGAATATCTACTGAAGGACAGTGAGAACAGTCTACCATAGGTTCACTATGCTGCACATAAAATACATTTTGCACATAAAATACCTTGTGTGTCTGGTACCATGCTGTTCCACTTACATAAACCACATATGAAATAAATCAAGTATAACTTCCATGCCCACCTCTGCTAGCCACAGCAGGGAAGTGTTTATCACTACTATAATTTCTCTATTATTTCTATTATCCTATTTAACTACTGGGACAAGAATGCTGAATACTGTAAACAATTGCTATGAACTGTTAGTACTGCCCTACAGACCCTAAAAAGCTACAAGAAAAATAGACAAAGACATAAATTTCACCTCTCCAAGAAATCCTAAAACTCTAGTCACAGACTTGCGATGGGCACACCTGCCCAGTTTCACTAAAGAGGCATGTCAACACTGAAGCCTCTGCACATACACACATTCCATGCCTGGACCCCTACACTCTCTGGACCAGAACCTTGGACACCACCTGCCCAGAGGCAGGAACTAGAAAAAGCTGGAATATTTACAGATAGCACTTCCTTCCAGCCACCTTCCTTGCTTCCGAAACCCAGCACTAGCACATGAATCAAGCAAAAGCATTTCTGCAAATAACAGAATTTTGACTGAATTCATGTTCTGCGACACTACTCAAGACTAATTTCTTCTAAGGGGCTACTATTTTAAAATATTTTGCATCTGTTATATCTGGCATATATGCAAACGCTAGTTTGATTACTGTTGCTTTCAAAAAGATAGCAAAATGAGTTGCCAGCAATTTACTATGAAAAGAGATAGGGAAGGATTGTTAAGAAGAGGGATATAGATTGCTAATTCTACAAATATCATATTATATCATCAAATTTAATATCATCAAATATCATCTGGTGCACGGCCAGACTTAAAATAACATGCAGGTGTAATGTTTGGACACACGTTTGTATTACCCAGTCTGAGAGATCATGGGAACCCTATGATCAAACAACACTTCATTGCTGGCATTCTCTAGGCTAAAAACCTGACATCAAATGGAACACAAGTGTATTTCGGATGTGTAATGAACATGCAGTAATTTTTAAAAGGAAAACAACAGAAAGGATGGGGGATAAGATTCTAAAGTAGGTGAAGTAGAGATGAAAAATAAATAAAATCACAGTTCAACACATTGATCATGAATTAGGAATTCCCAGCTAAGCATTAAAAGAGAATTTC
The DNA here is from genome assembly GCF_000705375.1 of Tinamus guttatus. Next base: position 95,049 of record NW_010585306.1, read on the forward strand.
TCCATGGCAGCCAGAAAAGCATCAGATATACCTACTCTAAAGGCAAAAGCACCTATATTAAGAGGAAAAGGAGAACGCAATTGTCATCTCCCGTGTCGAGTCACAACACAAACCGTAATTCCTCCCAGCAAATGACAGCATCAACTCACAACCGTTTGTTTTGCTCCAGTTTCCATTAAAACACTCTACCCTTTCTGAGGTACCACTTAAACTCAGACAGAGAATGGATGCAAAATGAATCATACTTGACAGCATTTCCAACCGCTAACCACTTCTTGATACCCTAGGAAGGATGTCATCTGAAGCAGGCTGCCACTGTTGAAGCAATTCACATGGCCAGCATCCCGCTGTTCAGATGCTCCCAGAAAAAGAGCTCCTCTGGGAGCCATCTAAAATTGGTCTGGCAGGTACAAGCAGTCTAAAGGTTTTGGCATGAGCTTCAGATTGTATTTTTCCGAATCTGTAATTTCCTGGTTGTGTTGCAAACTCAACACTTCCTCTTTCTACCAGCTTTCTTAGGTGGGGGCTGTCCTTTGGACATAACAATGTGAAGTGAAACTGTGCCACTAATCTGAGTGATGTGTAAATAAATATATATAATAGACATACAAAATATGTCTTACATGTCTAACAACATAAAATGACATCTGCTTCTATTTATTCATTTAGACTTAATGGCAAAGGGAAAATAAAATTCTTAACTATTTCAATGCTTTATGAAACAGACAAAAAGTTGTTCTATCTGATAAACTTATTTAATACAGGATAGGATCTCAAATTCTCTTGTATTTCATTAAATTCTAATGGAGATTTGACATGTATAACATCATGAGTAAAAACAGAAAAGAAAAAGTGTCACATCACTCAAAAGTGTCACATCAAGGCAGGAATTTTTGTTCAGATTAAAATTTGTTTGGGTTACATTTGGGCAAAGCTACTTAAATATCCTGATTTCTGGAACTCCAAGTAAACAAGATTTGACATTGCTTGACATTTTTAGGATAAATATCTAACAAAGGAAAAGGGGTTAAGACAGACTCAGCTTCCAAGCTGTATTTCTATATTACAAAGTGCGGAGGAAAAAAAAAGAAAAAGGCGGGGGTGGGAAAAGAGGGAGTGTGAAAACGAACACCCTGAGCCCATCAACCTGGTCTGTCTCTCTTGCAGGGATCATGCAGCTCACAGCAGATGAGCTGTGAGCTTACCCAGCTAGCGAAGAAATCCAGTTGCATCCAGACTACCTGACTACCATGAATTTGGTGCAACACTGCAATTTGGTTTGAGGTTTCACCTCGGCATTGAATTGCTTTGGTGGGCAGAATACCAGGCCCGGACAAATTGAGACACTTTGATGATCCTAACATGGCAGAAATGCCCCTACAGTACAGAACTACTGACAAGTGATCAGGCTGTTCTTGAAACTCCTCTAACTTGTATCAAAAAAATGTTGCCCTAACTCCCCCACGAATCAGAGGAAGAGAAATAGCACAATAACTACATATGATAGTTGGTGCTGAAGTTGTATTTTAGCTATGGCTCAGTGATCACTGCAAGGTCCTGCACCTGGGGAGAAATAACCCCAGACACCAGTACAAGCTGGGGACCGACCTCCTGGAGAGCAGCTCTGCAGAGAGGGACCTGGGCGTCATGGTGGACGACAAGTTGACCATGAGGCAGCAGTGTGCTCTTGTGGCCAAGAAGGCCAATGGGATCCTGGAATGCATTAAGAAGAGCATCTCCAGCAGGTCGAGGGAGGTGATCCTGCCCCTCTACTCAGCACTGAGGAGGC